>JAVTVJ010000809.1:0-171215 GCA_034509425.1 Eopsaltria australis
CTAAGAGAGAGATCTATGAAGTTTTATGAAGCCCTAAAGGGTGACGACATACATTCACAAAGCACTAAGAGCACTGTAGTAAATACTGGGCAAACTACTGCTCGGTCCTACCTGTCACTAATGGAGTCATCTATGATAGACATTATACCATTCTCCTGGGTACTAAGCCATGTCTCTCCTATATTGATAACTGCAATGAGCACATAGGAGAAAGAAATTATAGAAAGATTTGGCTGCCTTGCATCATTTTAAAGGTGCACACACAGTATACATAACGCTACCCCTGCCATTACTTATTCCCCTACAGGTATTATTAGGGAAAACCCTCAGGAGATATAAAATATATTGCTTTATCATTACTAGGGATGTTGTTTCCCTGACAAACCTTCTGTCTAAGGACCTCTGCCTCATTTTCCTAAGTTTTTGTCACACAGAATCTGTAGTAATATGGGGACTGTTCCTTTTGTTTGGACATTTCAAGCATTGTGTTAATAAGAACAGAAACACACGTACATGATGCTTGCGGTGCTACTGTTTGGTATGTGTACACAGGAAAACTCAGTCACCTGGCCTGACATACTTCATTCATATATTTCAAACTGAATTGTACACAACAGATTCAGTCATATTAGAGAACAGATCCAGAAATGCATCAGAGATATAAAAAATTATGCAACAGATGATATTCTGTACAAAATTTCTATGAATTTTGTAAAATCTTTTACCACCACTCAGAAAACAGGGGTTCCAGACCATTTCCATGGGGCTTTAGCATTATTTTGTTCCATGGCATGAGAACAGAAAAGGTCAAGTTTAATATCATTAAAAGGTATTATGTAAGAGAAAAGTGAAAGCTAGTCAACATCACCGTGCTTCAAACATAACATCTATTGAAGCCTTTAAAATAATCCACAAATCTTCTACTAAAAGAAGAATTCTGAAATAATGTAAAAACAGAGAATCATAGAGTAGTTTGGGTGAGAAGGAACTTCTAAAGGTCATCTAATCTAACTCCCTGCAATGGGCAGGGACATCTTTAAGTAGATCAGGTTGCACAGAGCTCTGTCCAAACTGACCTGAAATGTTTCCAGGGAATATATTTTATCAGAGTAATTTAGTAATAGTTTCTTCAGATCAAATAGCTAATTCAGTACTTGATCAAAAAATCTGAAAGACTACAGTAGAAATATTTTATTTCATCTCATATTTTGACACCACTCCATACTTATACCTTTTAAGTGAACTTGAAAACGTTTTTGGTTTTTTCCTTTTTAAAAATATAACAGTTGAAATTAAATAACTTGGGAAATGGAAAAAGTACTGTCCAGCTCCCAAGTAATAGAGGAGAGCTTTTGCTCTTTCAGATTTCTCTTCAGTACAAATTTAGAAGCTTAACATTTCAGAAGCACCACGACAACTTTTAGAGAATGGATCCACAAGCTACTTAGTTGTAATATCAAGGCATTTTTTATATTTAATCTGAATTTTCCTTACCTTAATTTGCAGGCTAATGTCTGTGAAGTAGCTGATAGCCTGAATATGCCTTCATAATTTTAATAGCAATAAGAATTCAGCCCTTTATTCTGCTTTGATATACAATAGCAAAAATCAGCACTTACACAGCATATTACAAACATTTGTACAAGCAATTCTCCATGCCCTTTTGAAGAATTCACTGATGAAGGAAAAAACTGGGTAAGAATAAAAAAATCAGACTGTAAAACTCTCGTATTATTGTAAATAAATGGTTTGGAAGCTTTAATCCAGTCCCAACTTACAACTCTGAAACCATGTAAATTCAAATCAAGTCCAGTTTTGAGATGCGTAGAATTGAGCTTTTCTTCTAAAAAGAAAAGGTAAG
The DNA here is from genome assembly GCA_034509425.1 of Eopsaltria australis. Classification (NCBI taxonomy): domain Eukaryota; kingdom Metazoa; phylum Chordata; class Aves; order Passeriformes; family Petroicidae; genus Eopsaltria; species Eopsaltria australis. Next base: position 1,862 of record JAVTVJ010000809.1, read on the forward strand.
CATCAATGATAGGCATTACATTTGTACCGAGGCAGATAAGTAGTTGTGAATTACTTGTGCTGAGAGAAAAATCAGGTGGCCTTTGGACTGCTGGCTTTAAAGCTCCTGAGATTTTTTTTTACTATATCATTTCAGTATCATTTCAGACTCTCAAAGAACTACCCAAACAATGTAAAATAATGATACTTCACAATAAATAGCCCTTATTTTTGCATTGATTTTGTTTAGATAGACATTAAGTGCTAAAAAACACTGTGTAATTGCTGCACTCTGAAAACAGACAGCATTATCAGCCAAGAAAACCTTCATTAGTTCATTATCCAATTTTCCCAGGTGAAAGAAATGTTGCATGGAGAGTGTGTATCTGTGTCAAATCACATAGTAACAAACCACAAACTGAATCTAAATTACTGTTGAATTAGGAGGCCTATTTCACAGGAACAAACAAAACTGTGTACCTTACACAGCCTAGATTTGCCTACCAAATATTTGTTTAAGAACTTTGGCGTAAAACACATTTAAAATGCTGCAAGTTTTGTGATGTTTTTTGTTGGGTTCTTTTTCTTTGTTTTTTGGGGGGTTTCTTTTAAGAAAAAAAATGGTTAAATTTATTACTTTGTAGACACTGTAGGAATGTTTCATTATAAGTAATGAAGAATTGCTTTTTTTCAGGCAGTCTTTGAGTGATATTGCAGATGGTCCTGGTTTGTAGGTTAACTTTTTGACCATTAAGAAAGCTTTGAATAAGTTCTATCCAAATACACATCCCTAAGTATCAGTGTAGGAAATCTGGAGCTGGTACACCAGAAATCTAAAATGTGAAGTACTGAAATCTGTTACATTTGGATATGGTTGCTCAAAAGTTCACGACAATTAAATACAGAGCTAGACACACAAGATTTTTTTCAACTATGTAGGTAACTAGAACGGCAAGTATTTCTCTGGTATCTTGCTGATATTTCCTGTTTGTTAATTTTCAGGAAAAATTCCAGCTAGAAAATAATTCCTTCCCAGTGAGAGGTTGTACCAATTATTGAAGTCACACAACACAAAAAACATGGCATCAACCAGCACTATCTCTTCCTGCAGTGAAACAAGGTCCTAGCAATACAAAAAAATCCAAACATCTCAAAATATCTCTTTGAATAGGATATCTTTATCACAGCTTTTGGGTTCAGAGAATAGCTTTAGCTAATAGTTTACTTTCAATTCCCAAAGGCAGATGCTCCTACACTCTCTCCATGTAGTGGCAACCATTATTAGTTTTGCATTACAAGAGTCAAGGTATGTCCTTTGCAGCTTTACCAAAGTTATCTACAAAATCCACCAGTCTTACTGTGGAGTTGCATTTTGAATGATATTCTCAATGAAAGGTGTTTCCAGAAGAAAAAAATAACAGTTGGTTTTGTAACTGAAAACAGGATCACAATGAAGATATTATAAGGAAAAAAATTTAAGGCTTAAGGCAGTTTCTTATATCGTTCTTCCTAGTTTTCAAGTGTTTAAGCTTTATAACTGAATAACTTACTTTTAACTTTTTAAAAAAGTTTTTCTAAAGGATTTTTAAAAATATTGACCATTATTTTATTCTATAAACACATTATTCCCACAGAGAGTAGTGGGACAATTGCTGAGTAGTATACTATTCACTAAAACAAAATAGAGCCCCACTTACTGAGATGTGTGGAACAAAATATTTAATCGTTAATGTTTAACCTTTATTTGCAACATTGAAAGCATCACTAATGAATACATAAAGTGTTTGTAGAAGCATGAATACCTACAAGAATAGCTGAGCATGTTTGTGCAAGACCAGTTTGCAGGCCATAAAAGTACTTGATTCTATCATTAAATGGAGTTATGAAAGGAAAGAATGCTATGAGCAAAATACCTGCAAGGAAAATGTTCCATACATCCACTACAATATTCTTTATGGTCATTTGTTAACCAAAACTCTCACTATCCATGCAAGGAAGTGATAGGTGTTTTTAATCCTAATTTTGCAGACTGGGAGAGTGTATCTATACAAGGAACATACATAGAAGTTAAGACACTGGCCAAGTGCTTCTATTAGCAAAGCAGCTATCATATCAGAATTTTACCTCAAGTCCCCCTAAAGCATCAATATCATCTTTCAGAGTAAATCTAGCTTCACTGGAAACCAATATGAAGTTTGTCTGTACATTTCTTGCTGATTTTAGTTCTAACTATCAGAAAACTCAAGACTTAGATGAATGAATTACTCATTATGCATAATGAGAGGTTAAATTAAATTTCTCCTATCATTCTTACCATTCCGAATTAAGCTCTAGAACGAATCGGTTAAGAAGGAAAAAAAAAAAAAAAACAACAAAAACAAAACTACAAAAAACTATAAAACTATATTAGTGAAAGCCACTTAGAGTTAACCTGCACGAGTAGGTTAACTAGATGTTGCAGTACTTCGAAAAGGAAAGTATTTCTTCCTTACGATTCCACACTTTTATGTAATAAAATCATGTTTCTTCATAATCTGGGGTAACATTTTTCAGTGCCTTCCAGCACATTAGGAACTTCTTTTTTACATGGACACTCACTCAGTGGGGCAAAGACAATGAAGAGGTGTCAGAGTTTATTATTTAAAAGGAAAACAAATGACCACATCTGATATCACACATGGTTTCCTTGGGATATCTTACTATTCCCCTCTGCAAAGCCTAGTACAATCATGTATTACATTTTATTTTATGTAATTTTCACAATCAGGCCTTGACAGTGATGACTCATTCTGTTGCAATGAAACCTGTATGTGTTTAATCAGAAATTATTTTATGTGGATTCATGCTTGCACTCAGGATTTAAATGATACAGGACTGATACTCATTATGCTGAAATTACACTGGTGGAAAGAAGGATGAAATTGGGTACCCGACCATTTCCAAAGACATTTAGAATATATCCTAGACATATTCTTAGCCATGCACAGATCCCTCATGTATTTCTAATCAGTCAAAAGAGACCAGATTCTGCCTTCAATTACCACAAACCTTCTTCCTGTGTGTGTATTACAGTGAAATCTCCTTAAGACATGCTCCTGCACATATTAGTGATTCTCTCCCAGCTTATATACTTACCACATAATCTAAAATACGTTCACAACAGATAAAAAAATCTAATCAAGAAGTAGTAAGGCAACAAAAGTGGCTTGGTAAAGAACCAAAAAATGCTAAGAACTACACTTCTTACTACTACAAACAAAAATAACTGCAATTAAAATTATGTTACTCCTGCTTGAAATCTTCAGAGTCTTGGTGATTGTCAGGTAACTAGTGATTGCTGATGATATCTTACTGCTACTAGTCCGTAAACAGAAAAAATTATGTACTTTTCTTACCATCATTCTTATAGAAACAGGACACCTTCTGTTATTAAACACATTGATTCAAGAAGAATGACAATTTGGGTGTCATTCCCATTTTAGAAATGGAGTAAAACCAGCAGTAGCTTGTGCTGGGAAAGAATCAACAGATCACATTAACGAACTCGTGTCACGAGCCCTTGGCTGGTATTGTATCTAACTACTGTCTCTTTTTCAAGAACGAAATTTCAGAAAATCCCAGGATCCACAGCTCCCAGTGCTTCCCACAGTGGAAAAGGAATTGGCACGACTGGCAAAGGAGTGCAAAAAGCGCATGGAGTAGGCATGAGTCACATACTGGCTTCTCATCACCATACTGTCTGCAGATTTTTGCTGACTCCTGGTAGTTTCTAAAAATTCTGTTAAGCTTATGTTTTGCAATCTGTGTCCATCCAAGAAGTACAGACCGTGGGGATTAACTTCCAGATCCCCAGATCACAAGTTACCAAAAGAAGCAGATATGACGGTAACTTTTCTACAAAGATTCTTTTAAAAAAACACTTTGAGAACCAGGTAAACCAGGGGTATCATCCATCCAGGAAAGGATTGGCCATGCAAGTTTCTGAGATAAAGTGGGAATATAGCAAACACACATCTTAATAAATTAGGCTTAACAGCTTAACAACACTTTTTGACTACAGAAGGCTTTAGAGGCATTAGCTAACAAATTAATCTTGACAATAAACCCTTGCTTGACTAAATGGTAAGATACTGAAGTTTCCTACTTTACTGAGAGAAATTAATATCGAAATCTAAGGTACAAAACTTGAGAAATAAGGCAAGGCAGATAAAGCAAGGCAGATGATAATAAAGAGAGGCACTTAATGATAAAAGGCTCAGCCATGGTACACACGATTCAGGATGTACATCATAGAAAACAAAATAAGAATATTTGTGATTAAAAAAATTAGAGAGTCTACTGTCTCTTTTTTTACAAATCTGGTGCCACTGAATTAATTTCTAAGTCTCAGATAAAGAAATACTTCCTGTAGTAAGAAACACACAAACACAGCTAACCAACCTAATGTGGGATTCTTTCAACAGAAGATGAGGGTGCAAGAAGGTTCATTGCTCAATACACTTAGTTTCCATCCCTACATGGATTATTCTATTCTTCACTTTGACATGTCTTCAAAAAAAAATCTAAAGAACTTGTTAGAACCAAACGTAAAAATAATAAAATTACAAGTGAGGCTAATATAAAAAATGGATGTCCAATAAGCTCTGCAGAAAATACTCTACTTACCAATGAATAGTATATTATGTATTATATTTTATTCTGCTTAAATCAACTGCAAGAAAACTGCCATACACTGCAAAAAAAGGAACTTCTGCATTAACACCTGCATGAGAAACCACCACGTTTCTGGATTAAACTCACAAAACAGAGTTTTAAGGGCAGAGCATTCCCCAAGTAAAGAGCATTGCCTCCCAGTATAGGGCTGTATTCAGGATCCAAAAGACTTCTACCAAATAGACTACCCCAATCCACACAGGGGGAAAATTATTATTGTGGGGCTTCATTTAGCCATTTACAAAATAAACCATTTTTCTCAACACTAGTCCACATCAGAATATCATTAATTAAAAGTTGCCTTTTAGTGGACAGTTGTACTTATCCCTCAACATTTTGACTGATCTCATGGGACATTGGATCTACATGTGCAGGAGTGACCTGTAAGACACAGGGAAGGAATAAGAACCCTAATTTCATAATTCATACTTCCTGACATCTCTTTTTCATTACTTTTCTCCTTCATGCAATGTTGATAACACAATTCAGCCACTTGAGACTGCAAAATGTTTCACTTCAATAATCTTCGACAGAATCGCTACTGTGACTCAGTTCCCTCCTATGGAAAAGGCTGGAATTTCTAATCAAGAGTCAAAATATACCTAGTGTGGCAAATTTCTTCTCGTTTCAAGAATGAAGAAAACTTCCCTTTTACTGGTTTCTTTAAGACTACCTTAGTGCATTAAGAAAAATGCAGCATGGTATTAATAGTGATGACTGAGAAAAGTGGCATGACTTGATTTAGGTTTTAGTATTGCCACCACCCTTAGCCACAGACCTTTTGTAACTTTATTTTTATGCCTACCTCAAAGAATATTTAGTCCATGCTATCAAAATATAATAAAAATCCCAGTAAAAACAAGGGCAGGAGAGATATCACTGGGGAACATTTTAAACTTCGACACCAGTCTAGTGGGAACCTGCACAGGGAAAATAGAAGCACTTCAGTTCAAATATTGTTTGGATGAATCAAGTCTAGCTTTTCTCTTTTAAACAAAAGTTCACATAATTTATCATCTGATTGCTACAAAAACTAGACTGTGGACTCAGCAACTCCTTTGTGTTCTTACTTCTCAAATCAGGTCAAAAGTGAATGAGATTTTATTATAATGATTAAATCTGAGAGACTCTGCTCACTGATTTCAATTTCAGCATTTTATGCTGAAAAAAGGACCACTAATCCAATATATACCTCCATGTTACATCTAATAAAGGCTATGCAAAAATTATTCTTAGTTCATATGATCCATAGGACACATTTTTTTAAAAATCTTCCTCTATCTGTGTTTCTGCATAAGCATTCATGGCCCTGGAGAAACAAAGGAAATTTCAAAAAAGTAAAATTCTTAAATCACTATATAGAATTACCTGGTACAAAATCAGACTATAGTTCTTACCCTACCCAACTCTCAAATGAGAGGGAGTGAAAATGTAATTTAAAGAGGGTTAAAATCCAATAAATAATTTTTTATAATAGTCAGCAATATTACAACTTCACATTCACATTCTATGGTTATTTCAGGCCTGCCTCAGATTAAAAAAAGTCTGATTTTGAATTACTGTAATTAACTGCAAAAGCTTGCTGATTTGTTGATGCAAAATAATGTCAATCATTTTCATAAACTTGTTAGAAACTTTGTAAATAAATAGGAAAAAATGATACAAGGAACAGAAATTCACTGTTTGTCATCAGTTTGCTGTTGGCATGCAGAGAAAGGTAAGGAGGGAGATAAAGCAAAAAACATGGTCCTCTCCCTGCCATCATTAATGTAACATTCTCAAACAACGAGCCATGTCTTGTCACAAGGTGGCTGTAAAAGAGAGTATTTTACATTTCACCCTGAAAATTTACTAAGTCTGGAAGGAAGAAGAAAAGGAAGGAAGGTGTGAAACACTAAGTTTGCTTAGAAGAAGAGTAGGTCAAATAGTTTGGAAAGCAGTGGAGAAGGAAAAGAAAATTCCCTCTTGAGCTGAATAGCTGCAGGTACATGCCATTAATTTTAGCTATTAAAAAGTGCTGAAGTGTGTTTTGAAAATCTTCACTCTTGCACAGATTTTTCTGAGAGTATCAATGGGACTTTTTCATTCCAGGGTACAAGCAGCATAATCTGGCCCTAAATTGAGAATATACAACCCATGAACATTACTGAAGCAGAAGTGCAGTTGATGGTAATTTCACTGTCAGTGTTACGAATTTCCCCCTTAAATGTGAGCTACTCTTGCAGCACTTCTGTGTGCATTACACAGTACTGTGTAACATAAAAATCATTCTGCAAACAATTCTATTCTTACTATTGGAAATCAGGAGGGAAAGAAGAATCGTAATTCCCCCTAAAAGCAATGACCAATTTGCTACAGTAGGCAATGGCACAACTCATGCAAAACTCGGCTCTTGGTGGGATCCTACAGAACAGAGCATTGCCCTATGCATGTTTGAGGAAAGCTAAGTGGGATTAGACTCTTTAACAGATTCAGCAAGAGAGATAAATCAGAGCTGTAATCTCAAATGCAAATCATTTAAGTATTCATTGATACCTGTCTTGCAGCAGCTGTAGGGGGAATGAAAAGGCTGATGCAGATATGGACTAAGAGGGATCTAAGACAGAACACACAGGCACTGCCCAGGGCTGGGGGCACAAATGTAGTTATTATTTTGTATTTCTTATTTTCTGTGTATTTTCAAGGTGCTAGCTATGTTTTTGGTTTTTTTACCAGAACACTAAGGACACTGAGCTGTCATTCAAGAAGTCTGATTCAGCATTTGTAAAAGACGTAAATAAATTATGGCGTCTGGCTTTACCAAATTGTACCTATGGTCCAGTAATTTTATTCTAGTGTTGTTTTCCGTTAATCTTTTCTTCTATGAAAGGAAATTTGTTAACAAGGTACTAGAAAACAACCTTTTCTGCCATCAAAAATATCACCTTGTGTCACAAAGGTCTTTATGAGCACTCTAAACACAACATGCAGCTCAAGCATAGGGGATCAAAAGCCCAGGTACTGCTGCAAAGAAGTACAAAATGGTCTGGGGCTACTTCTACTGTGGTCAGCAACAGAGAGAATGAGTCATTTTTCTCTACCAAAATGCTTCTAAACTACAATCCCTATCTCACAAAGGTTTAAGTCAAATATTAGTCTAGAAGATAACACTACCTTGGATACAGGATTCTCACAGAAGGCAAGGAAGGATCAAGGCACAAACACCTCAGTTACCAGTGGGCAACCAGAGTCTGGGCTGTTTCTTTGTTACAAAACATTAAAGCAACAAGAATTTGACCATGCTTCCATTAATTTAAAATGCCCTGCTAGATAAATATTTTTAAGATCTGTACAACAGGCCTTCTATTTAACAATGAATACATTTCAGGCTAATGTGCTGCCAAGCTCCAGCTCTCTTTCTAGCAGCTGAATTCTTGGATAAAACAATTTTGCAGGGTATGAGCAATGCAGTTCTGAAAATAGCATCACTGCAAAATGAGAGATGGCAAGAACCTCTAAAATGCTGAATTATTTCAATGAAATTTCCTCTTTTTTGATTAGTACTTATTTTGATGTTTTCAGATTAATTTTCGTACTTAATAAAATGTAAATCTATAGAATTTGTTAATTCTGAGGCTCCAGCATAAATACCTAGGAGGGAAACAAACAAAGAAATTGCCCATTCACAATTTACATCATAAAATATGTAAAACAGAAAAATGCTTTGTGGATCCAAATAATTTGCATTTATTATCACCACATGTACAGGGACATTAAAAAAAACCAACAAAAAAACCCCCACCACACAATCAAAAAAAATCCCACCAAAACACCAAAATAAACAGTAGCAATCAACAAGCTGTTTCACACTTATTCTAAGTATGTTTCCACTAGAAGAGCTGATTGGAACAACACTCTTTCAAATATCAGTGGGTTTAAGCATCTTACATAATGCTCAGCATTTAGACATGTGCTTCTGAGAAAACACTAAGAGGTGATATTGCACTTCCCTGGTTCTAAGTAGATTACATCTTTTGGCTCTCTTTCCAACTCACTGATATGAAGGTACACTTCAGTACTTTATTTTTTTTTCTTATTAGTGAATATTTTTAAATAGGTTGAGAAAAAAACAATTTTCAAATGAGAAAGAGCCTGATATTTTATAATCCATTAATACAGCAGTCTCTTCTAATTAACATCAGCAGCTAAACTGTAATTCTTCTATCACAGACTTTAAGCTATAAATGGGATTTTATGCATATGAGAGGTGTTAAAATCCCTTAGTGTGACAGTAGAAACAGATGAAAAGAAAACATCATAAATGTCATCTATGCTTGGTCACTGGTGCCAAAGAAAGTGATGCTGAGTACCAAGCCCAGCCACACTCTCAGCAGGACCTACACTTGTTAGGTCCATGTGCAGAAGCCAAAAATATGAATGTCTCAGTTGTGCAAGCCCTAATTCATATGACTCATATAGACTTCCCTGAGTTGTCCTAATGACACCAAAACAGTAAAGATGATTCATGCAAGTAAAAAATGGGAATACACAACTTCTTTTCTAAAAATGTCCTGTCTGCATACATATAGATATATGTTCATACATATACTATTTTTATCTTTATCTTTATATTAGCTTTATCCACCAATATTTTACACCAATTTATTTCAGTGGCAGATCTGTCTTGAATATGTATGTATGTAATACATACATACAGAACAAGTGACTGAGGAGGAAAAAATGTTAAAAGATAAAGGAAAGAGAGAAAAGGAGTGGCAGAGGAAAATTAGAGGGGAGGTAAAAAGAGCAGACATAAAGATATATCCACAATGATGTAGTAATTACAGAAACAGTCCTGTTGATTTTGAAAGGCTTCATCTGTAGGTTTATAAAAATTTAAAATATGCTTAGTTTGGTTTTTTTTCCTTTTTAAATCAGTACAAAGAGGTTTATTATCAGAAAGGAGAATGTGCATTGCTATGTAGTACATTACCCACTATTAGTAACAATATCAACACACGCTGTGCCAAAAGGATACTTAGGAATTACAAGATATACTTAAACTCAAGACTATTTGTCCTGATGCAATATAAAGAAAAGAACAGAAATAAACTGAGTTCTCTGCTATCATATTCAGGCAACATACAAAACTTGTATATTTAAGACTGAAGTCTGTACAGATGTGAATGACAAATAAATATATATGGCTAGAAATAAAGAAGTGCTTTGCATACTGTGACAGCAGTAGTGTGGTTATAGTGCCAGGAGTACTATACACAATATTCTCATCTAAGTGCAAAATATCTGCTGTGTTGCATGTGTAATTGAAGGACTTGGAGTTGCTGTGTTAAAAGTAAGAACACGGTATCTTGTACCAACAAACAGATCCCTAACACATGACACAATTAATATGATACATTTAAATGGAATGCAATACGTATCAATCAGCAGCTAAGCCTTAGAGCTCAGATCAAGACACAATTACTACTATACTTAAATAGTACATCAAAGGACAGTCTTCAATATTTGCAGCGAAATATTTCAACACTGAAAGCAAGGAATGCAATACCACCTGCTCAGATTTTCAATGAAAAATTAATGCTACCATTTCATACAACACAAACCTGAACCTAAAATTCTCTATAATTTGCTGTATAAACATATCAGGACCTTTTTGCCTTATCAGAGAATTAAAATTAATCAAATTACTGAGATTCTATCAAACAGGCATTGCATAAAAACTTCATCATTTCTTGCTAATACTACATGCTTCCATATTATTATATTGGTGATAGAGACTTCTGAATGTTTTAGTAAAAGTACATGTTAAAATATTTATTAATGTAGAAGAAACAGATGCCTGAAGGAAAAGTGATTGTACAATAATGAGTTGTTGAAGAAATCATATACTCTATAGCCCTGAATATGCACATTTTTCACACAACAGCTGGGAAATCCTGTTTCCTCAGACCAACTTTTTCACTAAGAGGAAAAAGAGACTGAAAATAATGGTGAGAAAGCAGGTAGCTAAGCACGTAATATCAGCAAACCTCCAGTTCTTCAATTATTCATATCCCTCCTTCCTTTTATTCTCCTCTCCCGTGCTTTTTTTTATTCCTATTTTTAATATTCTTAATATATAATATCTTTTACATTAAGAGCTTTTACATCACTTCTCTTTGTTCTTCCCCATTTGTAATTTTTAGTAGGAAACTAAACACTGCTGTCAAGTCTTAAAAAAGAACAGAAAAACTGTTTTCTTCTTCACCTGTTACATCATTACTTTTTGCTAAGCAGCTCTCCCTGCATCAACCTGTTGTGTGCTGCCTTTGATTCCATTTCAAAGGGGAAACAGCACTATGAATGAGGCATAGTCGCTATAGATTGTTTCTGCGATATTTCAATGGAATAACAATGAGAAAAAAAAATAGTCAACAGCAAGTAGATAGTGCAGAGCATGGAAATGTTGATGACTAACAATATTCTGAATTACTTTATCATAGGTATAGTTATAATTAAAGTTATATGTTTCACTGCTTCAATTTCTATTATATGACTGTCAATAAAAGTAAATTCTGAAGGGAATAACAAAAATAGATGGGGACACAAAACCAGTTTTAAAAAAAAATCACATATCCTTATGTTAAAAAGCAATCTGAACTTCTATTTTAAATTATACATATTCTTTTTATATGGTATTCTTTTAATTTCACTGGGTTCCATTTTTCTCTTTTAAATTCAGAAAAATCCCAATTATTTGTGTATGATCAGCTCAGTGAGAAACTGTAAATACCGGAGCTCAAAAAACGGTAAATATGGGAGCTCAAACACAAGAAAACAATGAATAAAAAAGCCCTGGGTTTGTATTTTGCTACACTTGCTTCTACATGGCACATCTTTATAAACTGCAACACAAGAATGTTTTAAAAGGTAATTTTCCCTACAATGAAAGGCTGTATTTATTCAACTTAGAAGATATTAAGTGCTTATTCTACACTTATCTTTGTATTCCTTTCATTTAACAGTGTGAGCATCCCTTTGAGTCTTTCATAATGGAACCGATACTCAGAACTGAATCCAATTATAGCAACCTACCAGCAGTACTAATTGGTGAAAATGCATTGCTGGTAATTACTGCAACGCATTCTTCTGCCCAGGATGAACGACACCAATAAATTCTACCCAATATTAAACAATAAGGAAAGACTACCATTAGCACTGTTTTTCTTATGTAAAATGCATTAAAGTGAGTCATCCACTTAAAAGTTACCTACTGGTAGCTTTAACCCAGATTCGGGGACTAAGGTAAATGCTTCAAAAAACCAACCAAACAAAAAGAATGTAAAAATAATGAGGTGAGAGGGAAGAAAAGGGAAGGAAACATGATCACATAGTGCTTTGTCGTGGATTTTTTTTCTTATCTGTAGGCGAATCTTCAATATGATGTATTGGCTTCCTTTTGCCTTTCTTTTATTGCATCATTATTATTTGATCTTTGCACTGCTCTGGGCAACACTTTCATGCTAATAATTCTGCAGTGCTTTAAAGATTTCTATCTCAGGGCCAGGCAAGGCACCGAGCTGCGCGCACACCGCGAGCATCCTTCAGCTCTCGCGAAGGTATTTCTGAGAAGTGCCGATCTGCAAGGCCAAGGCTGAAGAAAACAGTTCTCCATCTGTGCGGCTCTAAGCGTGCGAAAGCCCCTCCGGCGGGAGCCAGGCGTGCGCACCCGCGGACCCACAGAGCCCCGAGCCCTCGCGGGTGCGCTGCAGCCCGGCCAGGCAGGAGGGAGCCGGAGCTCGGGCTCGGAGCTCTCAGCCATGCCCGCCTGCCCCGCTTCCCGTGCCGGCCGCGGAAAGGCAACGAAATCCGCCTTCCGTGTGGATTTTAATAAAATTGCGAAAGTTTTCAGGTTTTTTTATAAGCAGTGTTGAAACCCCATCCAGGCTGAAATAACCTCTGTGGGAGGAAGGGGCAGACTCTGTGTAACTCGAAACTTTCTTCTCGACAAGGATGACCTGACGGGGTATATTTGGGAGCCGCTCCTGAGCGGGATTCCCAGGCGAAGCCTTTACCTCAAAAGTCCCGCCGCCGGCCGTCTCCGCAGCTTCCCCCTCCCGGCGACCGCCCCGGCGGGACCTTTTGCTATCCTGACTCTTTCCTAAGCAAAAGCTGTCGAAAACCTACAATTTTCCCCGATCGTCACTTTCCGCCCGGTCTAACTTGATTTCCCTTTGTATTGTCGCTGTCCCTGGAGCCGAGGAGCGCCCCCGTCCCGGCCGTGCCCCCGCCCCGGACCCCCGGACCCCACTGGGACTTACGTGGTGGCCGAGGGGAAGGGTCCCTCCGAGGAGTGGTTCATCACCAGGGACTGGAAAAGTGTCAGGCTAAAGACCAGCAGCCATACAGCAGCCATCTTCCTGATCGAAGATCGATCCCCCTTCCCCAAGTCGGCGAGACGGCAATAATAATAAATTCAATTATCGTGTGTGTGCGTATCGGTGCGGGGAGGGGCGTGGTTCTTTAATGCCTCCTCCGCTCCCCCCACCCGCCCCCTCGCAGGAGGCGCAGCCCAGAGATGCGCGGAAAAGCGGGAGCGCGGCCGAGGGTGGGGAGGAGAAGGAGGAGAAACGATGGAGATCTGTGGATGGAGTGGGGGAAGAGGCGAAACAGAGAAAAGAGAGAGCGCGAGAGATACTCCACTCTCTGCTACTCCAGCAGCAGCTCCAGCTTCATCTGATCCGCCGCCATCAGCGCTACTTTTGTAACAGATCCTACTCTGCGTGTTTGTGCGCGCGTCCTTCCCTGATTTATTCCACTGATTGCAGAGCAGAAAGAGGAGAGAGGCAGGCGGGGTGGCGGCTCCTGAAAGAAGAGGAGGGAAGCAGGGGAGAGAGTTGGAGACGCGCAGATCGCCGCCGGCTCCTGCCTTCCCTGCCGGCAGCGGGGAAAGTCGGGGCGAGCGGCGGGGGCGGGCGCCGGGCCCTGCGGCGGCCGCGCTCCATACAAGGCGCCCAGGAACTCCCGGCCGGGCCGCCCCGGGGCCGCGCTACCGCCGCCCCGCCCCGCCCCGCCCGCACGCTATTTTTAAAACCGCTTCGTGCCTTAATTTAATTCCAGCCCCCTCCTTCCTTCTCGGCGGCAGCAGCAGCAACAGCCGTGCACAGCCCGTGTGCCACTAGTCTGGGCTGCGATTTAAATAGATATTTTATGGATGTGTCTATAATTGCCGCTCTCCCCGCGGCCGGCTGGAGCAGCGCTGCTCAGCCCCGCGGAGCCGGCCCGGCCCCCGCGCCGCCGCCCCCGCCCTGCGCAGCGTCCCGGGCCCGCAGCGTCCCCGAGCGCCTCTGGGGAGCCTCCCCCGGGGCACGGCCGGGAGTCCTGGGGCTTCACCCCCGCCCCGCCGCATCGCCAACCCAGATACTCATTTCACATCCCTCTGGAAATTCGGAGGACGCATTCCCTCTCCCCTCCTTTCGTTTACCCATGTTCACGCACACCAGTCTCTGTGGCAACTATACGTTCTCGGTATAAATGTGGAAAGTAAGCTAGGGAAGTAGTTCTTAGCTTAATTGTTAAAGCAGTTAAAAGTTCAGCGACAAATTCGCTTTTCTTTTCGATCTGTGGGTTGGTTTAGTTTGGTTTTTTTTTCTTTTTATGTGCTTGCATATTTATATTTTAATGTATTTACTTGGTTCAACAGGTGAAAATGAAAGAGTGGACCCAGTATTCATTTTGTTTTCACGTCCTTTGTATTTAAAGATCACATCTTGAATGTATAAACTCACAACAATTTCTATAGAACAGGAAAGTGCTCATCTCTATTTAAAGGTGGCAGAGGGATCAAAACTGAGATGCACAAATGAAGAATTGAGTGCTCACATTGCCCGGGCTCAAAGCCAGCAGGATATTTCAGTTGCAATCTGAAAGCATGCAGTCACTCATCTACATTGTTTCTGGATTGGAGCTGGCACTTGGGAGCTGGTGGGAAGAACTCCCAATTGTCTTCACCTATCCACCTACCTATAGGCACATAGGATTCAGGGTTTGGATGCAAGTCTGAAATAGCATTTTCTAAAATGATTCTGCAGCCTTTAGGCTCAAACAGTCTGAAGAGTATCTAAAGCCCAGCTTTTGTAGGTCTCCACAGGCCTGACAGTTTTGCCACATCAAGTGGCACTGCTGTGAATACTTACCTGTAACTGCTCACCTGAGTACCTCTGCTTCCCCATGGGGATGTCAAGGGTACCAGTACAGACACGGCCCTGTGGCACAAAAGTCCTGATTCAGATGAGATGTATCGTGAGGAGATCTGGAGTAGAAAGATTGTGGGGAGTGGATTAAAGGCTTGGAGAAATGCACAGAGGAAAGGGGCTGAAAATGTGAACTAGTACAGGTTGCACAAGACCATGACAAATTTACTTAGATAAAGTAATTTACTTAGATAAAGCTCCTCATTCTTGGGCTCTCACACTAAGAGCAGCATTATCAGCATCAAGTTAACATCAATACAGTTATGAACATGAATACTGAACAAAAATACTGATTCTGCTCCTTGATAGGAGTCTGAAATTTGGCTCAAGTTCATGCCTAAACTCTGCTGAGTTACCAGGAACCAGATGTTCTTCAGTTAGTTATGCCCCAAAACACCTACAGTTTTGCAGTGGGCAACACAGTAATGGATTAACACCAGCAACACCCCTCCAGAATAAAAGGGAGTGCCCCACCTGGCTCCTTCCCTACCTGAAGGACTAAGCATATCTCTTCTCAGCAGGAAAGTGTTCATACTAAATTCCCAGCAGTGCTGCCCCCAAGGGCCTGTTGAGCAAGCTGTGGGCACTGAGCTGGGAAAGAGGTGCTCTCCCAGTGGAGAACCCCCTTGAGTGGGCAAGCAGAAAAGCACTGACCTGTTGGTCTGGGAAAGAGAGGGTGCAAGTAACTATGCAAACACACACAGGAAATGGTTTCAGTAGGTGAGAATAAGAAAGACCACCCTTACTCACAAGTACCATTTCAATATAATGCAAAGGAGAGCGGGAGATCAGAAAGTGATAATGTAAAATAATAAATAGATAAGTATAGGGTTACACAGGAATGTTTCTTTCATCATCAGTATAATTTTCTGTAAGCCTACACTTCTGATGCTAATAGAGCTTCTTAGGGCAATAATTATAGCTGCGAATAGTTCCGACAACAGTAACACGTGGTTAGTGATGGAACTGTGCAAGTAATGGGTTGGTTGACACCCCACCTAGTACTGTAAGGTCTGGATTAATCAGTACTGATACACTGAACAATAGGTGAAAAGTGGAAAATATTCTAGAGAAAATATTGCTATGATTTAATAGAGAAATAGTCAATGCTTCCAATCTACTGTGCCATTTACAACTATATAACAAGACCCTCTTCAAGGTAATCCTACTGTGAACAGTGTGAATGCCTGTGGAGCTCACTGAAGCTCAGGGATGAAAGAGAGAAGGTGTCTACATGTGGCTCCAGCATGGAAGAGAAATACACAGGTTAGCTCCAAACAAGCTGGTTGAGGTGTAGAGGAGTAGCAAGGGCTGGAAAATGGAGCTTGACAAGGGATGTGGCTTTCTGGGGAGATCTGTAATGGATGACTCAAGATCAACCTGCAAGCTTTACAGGATTTCCAAGCAAACTTGAACTGAAGCCCAGTTTTGAGAAAAGGGGGAATCAAATAAAAGTTTTCCTGTAAAATTAAGTGAGGCTGGAAGTCAGGTTTTGAAGTATTACCTTTTTTTGAGTCTGAAACTCAGGAATCCAATGCCAGCCTGAAGCAGGGGAAGAAAAGAAAGCAGGACTTATTCCATGAGCAATTTGTTATTTACTAATTGCCCAGTGTTTGGTTCACCTAGTTATTTATGGCCTAAAAATTCATTAATTTTCCAGGTATTTAATAAAGATGCAGAAGGTTTAGAAATGGTGACCTCATCCTACATCTGTGTATGGATATGAGTAACAGGCCTCAAATGAGTGCCCACTACCTTCAATGAGAAAGTGTGATTAACTTGAAACATAAAATTAGCAGAGTTAAGTTTCTTGATAGGTCTTCACCCTCCCCTAATGCAGAAAAAAGAAGCACAAATGTAGTTTCATCATGAAGTTTTAAAAAGCTATTAAAGTCTCCTAAACAATCAGTTTCTTTACATTTGCTGATTAAACTATTTTCTTATATAGTCACTGTTTTAAATCCATGGCTTGTACTTCACAGTAATATTGCACTGCAGAAATTCTTATAATTTGTCTGTGTTGAGATTCCTAAAGGTCTATTATAGCTCGCTGGTTCTTCTGTCCAGCCTGGAGAAGTATGACAGATTCCAGCTGGCTATATTTCCAGGAATGCCCCTGTCCCCAGAGCACTCTGGCAGCGTCCTGTAGACACTTAGCCAGAGAAACTGCGGCCTGCGTTGTGGTGCAGGAACGGTCCAGTTTAGCTATCAGCTGAAGATGAATAACGAGAGGGCTCTTGGAGTACCTTTAATTCTGAGTGGCTTTATTGCAGGATCTTCACACACAGAGGGAAGGCAGGAATCCAAGAGGGTGAAGGGCCCTCAGACACAACCTTAAGTGTTATCACGTACCACCAATCACCAGGGGGTCTGGGGGAGTATAGGGAAGGTCCAGAGTTACTTGGTCCTATGGGATGGGGAAGGAAAGGGGCCCAGGAGATAACAGGGAATAGAACAAAGGCTCTTAGGGGGAGGGAGGAGATGATGGACACCAGCAGTGGCTACTCTGGTTTGTCCTGGGTTAAACCATGGTCACTTCACCTTCCAGGAGTTTCCTATCTCCTTGGAACTTTCTCCACCAGTTATCTTTCTCCTTTTCTAAGTCTTCTCCCCCTGGGGTCTCTAAGGACACATCCACGGCAGCTACAGTCTATTACAGCTGACAAGACTTTTTCTTTAAGCATTTGAATGACAAACAATGAAAGTAAATCTTTCTTCATTCTTCCTTCACCTCATGCTAAATTTATTGCCTGTCATATCCGACTGAGACCTTTCTGTGAAGGAGCATAGGAGCAACAGGTATTGATATAATGAGGCATCTTACAGAAAGTTTGCTTTGTAGCTACTTGGTGGGCTTGGCAGGGTTAGGCTTGTAGCTGGACTCTTACCTTACAGATCCTTTCCAACCTAAAAGATTCTGTTATTCTATTCTGTGATTCTACTGAAAGTACTGGGAATCTTTCAATTGACCATGGTAGTCCATATGTCAGAAAAAAAATTCCTATTGCAAAACTACAAAATTTAATTTGCATCAAAGGCTTCTTCTCTGTTCATTTAATCAGTAGCAAGTATTAACTCATGAGAAAGCCTTTCTCTTTTATTTCAGTTTCTGGATATATTATTTATGTTTTAATATATAATTTACACCTATTGCAAATCTAGCATAAAAGACAAAAGAGCAGGGCCTTCTCTCTTAATCACTTTTAAAAAATCCAAATTTATTAGGTTAGCACCAGAATCAAAGTTTAATTAATCTGGTTTTATGCTTGTATATAAACTCATTCTTCAGTAATCAGCATTGTCAGAAAACTTTTTGAAGCCAGTGACAGGTGAAGACAACACATGCAGTGATTGCAGCACTTGTGTGAATACATGGGACATAGTTCCCAAGTGCCTGAAGTGTCTTTTCTGAGGGTGTTACAGGCAATAAATCTGTACTGGTGTTATTCTTGCCAGCCCTGATCAGCACTGTGCTGAGCACACTCCACCTTTGTGCTTGGTGTAACACATATTTTGCTAGATGGGCCCCCCAGATGTTACTGGGTTCATCCAAAATGTGCTTGCTGAAACAAGGCAAAAAGTGTGATGGGGTCTGTGTGCATGACCCTGGAGAAAGGTCTGAAGCACAAGTCTGATGAGGAGAAGCTGAGGGAGTTGGGGATGTTTAGCCTGGGAGAAAAGGAGGCTCAGGAGGGACCTTATCACTCTCTACAACTGCCCGAAAAGAGGTTGTAGAAAGGTGGGAGTTGGTCTCTTCTCATGAGTAACAAGTAACAGGACAAGCAGAAATGGCCTCTGGTTGCACCAGAAGAATAGATGGGATATTAGAAAAAATTTACTCATGGAAAGGTTTGTCAAGCACTGGAACAGACAGCCCAGTGAAGTGGTTGAGTCACCATACCTGGAGGTATTTAAAAGATGTCTAGATGTGGCACTTAGGGATATGGTTTAGTGGTGGACTTGGCAGTGCTGGGTTAGAGGTTAAACTATATAATCTTAAAAGTCTTTTCCAACCTAAATGATTCTGTAGTTCTGTGATAATCAATGTCACATAGCAAAATACTATTTTCTTCCTGGCATGTAATATCTTCTTTATGTCTGTGTTTTACATAGGGCAGGAGGGGGTAATCTTGCTGTATAGTTCTCATTCTGATTGCTGGTGCAGGACTGACTAGAGAGTGCAGGCAGGCTGATCTCAATTTCTAATTTCAGGGGTAAAAATGCTCTTATTGAAGTCTGCACCAGATGGAAATGCAGGATCCAGCCCACTGAAAGTGAGATGAATTGTTTTACATTTTTGAATTTGATATAATTTCTATTGCAAAAACCTTGTGACCTACATCCAGCAGCAAGATAATCAACATTGTTTTGTTCTCACTCTTGCTTTTCTTCATATTTGAGTAAGCATGCTGGATCCAGTAGCAAAACTTTCAATATCTGATATGACTGTTTATGCTTTTCTTGTTCTTTTCAGATTTGAGGAAAGCATTCATTTTAATTCTAGTCATGGGAGCAGGGCTGTATGCATTTTCACACTGGAAAGTTTTTTGTATGTGTGGGTTTTTTGATACTGCAGTTATGCAAACAAGAATTTTAGGACAGTTAAATATTGAAGCTTGGAGTCCAGAACAGTAAATATTCTCTCACTGAATACCAAAAAAAAAAATTTTATAACAAAGTGCCAGTCTAAAACTTAATTCATGGTGTTGGTTTTACTTGGTGTAGAGCTGGTTTTCTCCAGAGCAGCTAGTATGGAGCTTTGCTTTGGAATTATATTGAAAACAGTGTTGATAATACAGGGAAGTTTCAGTTATTGCTAAGCAGAGCTTACACTGTAGCACTATATGGAGATAGTAGTTTGATTCTAAAAAGTCTCTGATTTTTTTCAATAATAATATTATTATTATTATTATGTTTCTGAGTTTCAAAGGAAAATTAACTTTTTTGTTCATGAATCGCTGTGTTATATTTTACAATATAATGTAAAAGTGCTTATTGTAAATCTCATATGGATGTTGTGACACTATTCTCAGAAAACTATAAATGTCAGTAATCTTGCTGGAGAAAACCCTCAATTATAAATGTTAAACTGTGGTTTGTTCTGAACTTGTAAAGAAATATAACTTCTAAGAGCAGCCTTATACAAGTAACATATGTTTTATAAGGTTGAAATTGACACAGTATTTTTGTACAACCTTGTCTATTTTCTACCCAGTCCCTAATCTATTTTAACTTAGTTTATTCCATCCCTTCCACTGACTTGAAGCATATACAGATCTTTCTTGAAACCAAAATTTTTTATATATATGTATTTCTTCTTTAGCCTCATAAATCAGATGATTTTCCCCTTTTTTTTTACCCTGTGAGATACATTCTTACACCAGTAAATGCTTTTCTAAATGTAAAGATGGGACTTTCCTGAAATCTCATCTCTTGCAACTTTATAGGACTAAAAAAAGATACATTGACCCATGGAGAGGCACTCTCTGTGATAGCAACAGAATAATCATAGCAAATCACTGTCAGCCAAAGGGAATGAAGCCATCTCAACATCTTATACTTACTTAATCTATCTAGCCTAATTAACCAGGTGCTTACAAAAGCTGCATTCCAAAGTTATTGCTGAGATTTTACTGCAATATTCCTGCAAAAGAATGAGTTCTGTTGTGCCATCCAGCCATAGATGCTACTTTTGGAAGTTCAACAGTGTAAGCTAAAGTTTAGTAGGAAGGTTGTATTTGACTCCCTTCTCTTGGAACACAGTTGTTGCTGTTCCCATTCTGCATTTGGTGAGATACTCATGGACTGCCTACAATGTGAAAACGGTTTCCTTTTTTCTTAACCAGTCACAATAAATGGGCATAGACCAGCACCAGCACAGAATGGTTCATTCTATCCTAAAATATGGGTCGTTGAGATGGTATTGATATCCTGTTTGATTTGATTTATACTCTAGTAGTGAATACAAAAATAACTTAGAAGGAATACTGGGCAGGGAGATGGAGAAAAAGTAACAATGAAAGATTATAAAGCAAAAATAAGACAAGAACAGAAAAGTAAATATCAAGAAGGAACATTATGCATGTGGAAATAAAGACATACATATTGTCTTTGTTATATATTGTAAAAGGAAAATGAAATATTTAAAAGTAAATAGGTGAGGAAAAGTAAAGTGAATCAGGAAAACAGGAATATGAGGAGGAAAAAATTCATTAGGAAGGTGAGACAATAAAGGGAAGAAAAACTGTGTGCTGATAAGGAAGAGATTCCAGTAAGTAGGAGGGGTAACAAAGAAGAAAAAGACAAATGAGCTCAACAAGAGAGGTCTGGTCTACACATACTGATGTGCGCTTGTTCACTTAGTTTTAAAAGATGGCAAAAAGAATGGCAAAAAAAGCCAACTCCTCCTTATGCCAGGGGAGCATAGCACAGGCTGACAGGGCTCTGCCATGTGCTGGATCAGAGCCAGGTGTCCCCATCAGCAGGGTCAGGCCCCATCTAATGTGCTTTGCCCCTAAGCAGAGATGATGAGCTCAGGTAGCAAAGGGCACACAGCTCCTGGCTCAGGAGCACAAGACCCAAGCCTTGTGTTCAGGATGAAGGCAGAGCCCCCTCCTGTATAACAGAGTGTACCTCAGTCTGGTAAGACAGCTTCTGCTGCACATTTTACACCAGCTGCAAAAATGATTTAAGGAAAATTTGCATCTTTGGTATACTCATGGTTTCTAATGAGAGAGGCTGGTGGGATAGATGGTAGACTTTATGCTAAGTAGCCTTAAGAAATAATAAAATAACAAATAAATATTTATAATATTCCTTCTTCAATAAAGCCTGAAGACAGATAAGTTCTCTCATCTCTTTCATGATTTATTAAAACTCTTTAATTGGCTGTTCTTAAAAAATTCCAATTTGACTTTTAAAGTGAAAAGTCAAAAGATAAAAGCATCCGTAGGTAAACTTCCACATCTGATCTGCCCATGTCTCTATAATTCAAATGAAGGAATGGATTTAAAAGTTACATTTCAAGCTTTGCTCTCCTTTCAGCAGCAAGTGAGATTTTTATGTAGCTCTATTTGAAAGGATAAAGTAAAATGTTTGCGTTTGCAAAAATAGTATATAGTATAGTATATGGTATCTATATGGGTCTAGTTCTTTCTGGAATCATGTGATATTAAGCTATATAATAGTGATGTCATTTGTTTGTATGGGTTAGTGCCTCAACAGTCCAAACTGTTTCCCAAGCCATAATATATCACTATGGTGATATTAAGCCCCTTGTTATAATTGGATCTGTACAGTTTGCCATTCTGTGCAAAGCAGCAAAGGCCAGCTCTGCACAAACTCACTCCAAATGCTGGAATTAATTGTGTTGTAGACTTCATATTGCACTTGCAGATGTTATTAATTACTGCTACTCGCTGTTTAATAGCTGTTTCCATAGTAACTATGATTTTTTTAAGAGGGTGTGAAGGGAAGTAAGTTGAGTTGTTTTGTTTGTTGAGGGTTTTTTCCCTAAAAGGAGGACAAAGGCAATCTGACTGTATGTACCTATATATATATATATATTCCCAAACCCTAAGCAGTGCAAGATAAGCAAAAAGTAATGACACAGAAGAACATGAATGTTTTCAGAAGATATCAAGCTACTTAAATGATCAATTACTTAAGTTAACAATCTGCTCTCACTTGATCCTTTTAAGTTTAATCCTAGTAGGTGATTTTTGGCACAATCTAGAAAGTCCAGTGAAGTCAGAGTGCATGCAATGCATGCAAACACAGATCTGTGTCTGTGTCCAGGATCACACATTTTCTAGATACAAACACACTACCAAAAATGCTGGCTTAGGACTAAAAGGCTTAAAAACATACATCTCTATGAAGAATTAATAATAAATTTAATATCTTATGTGAATTAAAAATTAACCATGACTGTGTATCCTACATTTGAAATACAGTTTTTTACATCCACTTCCCAGCACATTTACAAGAACAGAGCAAAGTATGTAGTATGTCAGCTAACACACCAAGTACCTGTTAGCTTTGAGTCATCTCTGAATTCTGTCTTCATTCAACACATAGTGTTGGTTAAGAAGTATTCTAAAAACAGGTAGAATGTACTGATAACTAGACATGTGGATAGTTTAATATTTATTCCCTACACATATCAGAAAATAAGGTGAAAATAAAGATTAGTTAATAAAAAAATAAATTACTGATAAATTAAAAATTATTGTCTCTTGAAACTACCAGGGGGAAAAAAGTAAGATTTATTTTGATATTTCAAGATGATACACTGAAATAACAGAAATATCTCCTTTTAAAGTGTAGCATTTATCATATTCTAACTCTTAAAATATCGTATGAAAACTATTATAATCTGAGCTTATTTCCATCAATAGCTCTGATAGAAAACATGACTTTAAATGTCCAGTTCTCCCTCCCTTGAGTACAGAAAGCCTTTCGTCCGCTTTGAAATGCAGATGACTGACTCCAGGATTACCACAAGAATTTTTCTTTCCTATGGAAGCTCATTGCCAAGTCCCATGTGCACCCATCTGTGCTGTGGGAGTGAAATATAGCCTTTTGAAGCAGATAAGCATTTGTCCCATGCACTGATGAAATCTTGGATTTTCACTTTAAGTAGGTCAGAGCAATGCCCATTTTGTGACAGATCTTCGAAAGGGTACACAGCACCTCAACTGCTTGTGTGCATTAGTAGCCTGGGGTTTGAAATTGTCATCCAAACATCTACATAAAGCACACAGTAAATAAATATAATTCAGGGTATAATAAATTAATTAAACATTAAAATAGAGTAATAAAAAAAAAGAGGGATCTCAATGTCTAAGAGGATAAATCGGGACTGAGAGTTTTCCTTTTATAACACAAATCAATGTTTTTCCTGTGAGCTGGGAAATTCCCGTAGGACCTAAGCGTGTTCTGCCTCCCACGCGACACTTTGCAGCAGAAATCCTCTTTGAGGAGAAGTTGCTCTCTGTAAGAGGCTACTGCTGTTTCCTCATCTGCTGCCTTGGACTGGCTGCCCAGGCAGTGTCCTTGAGCCACAGCTTGATGGTGTTGGGCAGAGGAGGCACCGCCACTCCTCCAGAGGTTGGCTGAGACCAGACTGAGGTGCCTGCTAAGTAAAAGCAGTGCTGGATGGGATCAGTAGTCCCTGGAAATAGAGTTCCTTTGTTTCTTTTTCACTTTGGAAACTTACTTTGCCCTTGACTAGGCCTTTTTTCTGGCCAGTCTCCTGAGGTCTGTTTTCTAGGTGTAAAAAGAGATGAGAGGAATATAATTTTTGAAAACATGAGAAGTCTATGGGAGACATCAAGAGGAGGACATAACCTTGAGAGTACAGGGGTAAAGAAAGCAGAAAACCTTATGCAGGGTCAGAAAATTGAAAGGAAAAGGATTAATTAAAATATACTAAAGGAGTTTGGAAGAAGAAAAAGGAATATAAGTGCTAAGTATTTTCATTTGTAACAGAAGCTGTGCTGAAAATCAACAGGGAAAGCATGGCTTTTATTTGAGAGGTAATTTGCATATTAATATTGTGATAGCATTATGCAATAGTATATAAGACAGATTGGGTAAATAGAGGCTGTGACCAAATGTTTCAGCTTCTTCCCCATGTCTATTGAAAATAAAAACTGGCAGAATGTCACACTGTAGGATTGTCCTAGATTTGTTTCCAGTAGAACATTAATTGATGTGTTCCCATGTTTTGATATGTGATTTCCAAGCTCAATAACTCGAAGGCTGATTACAGCCAGGCAGGCAATCTGGATGCCAAGCCTCATTTCAGTGAACTGTCCTGGATATTTCACTCTGAAAATCATGGCTTTCTAAATGTGTGGGAAACAATATTAAGCAGTGGCAATCAACAGTGCAATTTTCTGTTGGTGTAGCAGGAGGGATTATTTTGAAATAGCTAGTGCATCTGTTTGGTAGCTATTTTTCTCTTGAACTGGAAAACTCAAAAATGTTTCGAACAAAATGCTTACAAAATACCCAGAAATGTAGAAATTTTCACAAAGAACATTTTGCATTAAAAGAAAGAATCTGGTTTATTTTTTTCAAAGCAACGAAAAGGAATGACAAATATGTACAACCAGTAAAAAATAAATTTAAAAAAATTCTTCCCATAGCTTGCTTTGCAAAACTCTTGGTAACCCAGAAATTCTGAGCTATAGTTTCATTCCAACACAATCTACAGTTACTCATCTGTGACCCCTAAATAATAAGGCCTTCATGGTAATGATGAAAAATTCAAGCTCATTATTGTAATACCCTGTGTTGCTAAAATATCAATCCATTTCATATTTCATCTCATTTTCTAATATGGTTTCATTTGGTGAAATGTGCTTAACAGGAAAAAAATTTGAGCTTTTTTTAAAAATAACTATACTGTTAAATAAGTAATAGAGAATTTGTGTTTCAAAGATAAAGTGATGTATGTTTATTTGATTGAAAACTACTTCTACTACAGCAGTTTTAAAGGTTATTAGCTCACAGATCAAAACCAGCTAGGAGATGGTATAAGTATTGAGGAGCAGAGTACTAGAGGATGGATAAGGCACAACATAACTTTGCAGAGTGAAAACCAGCACATGTTGGCCAAAAATCTGTGGAGGTGACCATCAGCAGTAAATTTGTCATATCAAAATGTTGACTGTATTAAACCAACAAATGATAGTTTATTATTTCTTACATTGAACCTTCTGTCTGAAAACTGCAGGTATGAAGATTTTGCTTTATCCAGCATTTAGAAGAGCAGCGTCACCCTCTTTCCACCTGTGGGATAAGTTGGCATTTCACTGGATCCTGTGCCAGTGCCTTTCTCTGTTCAGCATCGTCTTGGGATTTGTTGCACAGTTGCTGTTTTAGGAGACGCTGATTTGCTAACACCTTTTGCAACAAGTGAAACTGCCTCTGTTCAGGAGGGAGATCAAGTCTATTACTGGTTATACAAACTCATTTAATTCATTCCTCATCATAGTGATGCCTTACAAAAGGCTGACCTGAAACAGAAGCTGGACAGAGTTAAAAGAATAAAAGAAGTATTTATTAAAAAAAGGTATAATTTGGGCCATGCAGGAGTCTCTCAGAGACTACACCCAAAATGGACACCTAGCACGTGTTTTTGGGACAGATATACCTTTGGTTCATCTGCATATGAGAAACCCATTGTCCAATTACAGTTTCGGGTCTTGAAGTCCCATCCCCAGCTTGTCCCCTTCTTCTCTTCGCTGCTGTCCATGGGTGTTTACATTTTGGGCTTTTGGAAAAAACAGTATGTCCTTGAAACTCCAGCCCAGAGAGAAATTGTTTCGTCTAAATGACTGTAACAGAACACTAGATGACAATTTATGGAGTTTTAGAGTCATATACTAGAGCAGTCCTGATGTAGAAAAATAAGAAGTTAAAACCTAAGGCATCATTTCCCCCCTTTCAGAGGCTTGACAAGGCCTCTACCTTGTCAAGTCTCTATTCTAAATACCTACTATCTATTAATAATCTACATTAATAATCTAGATTAATAATCTATTAATAATATACACTTAGTAAATATTTAACAACAGTAGATATAGAAGAATTGTGACTATGATTACTATGAGCAGTTCTTTAAGCACTGAAGCATTATTTAAATCATGCTCTCTTCTGCATCACTCTTTGTTTTCTCAGTTGTTTCAGGAGCAGAAGCTTTCTTGACTCTGGAGTAGTGGATCCAGGGTCCTTTGCCAGAGACTTTGACTGCAG
Source organism: Eopsaltria australis (assembly GCA_034509425.1). Classification (NCBI taxonomy): domain Eukaryota; kingdom Metazoa; phylum Chordata; class Aves; order Passeriformes; family Petroicidae; genus Eopsaltria; species Eopsaltria australis. The sequence continues at coordinate 28,551 of JAVTVJ010000809.1, forward strand.
TGAGGGTAGTCAGCAGGACTTGGAATGGTCTTTTCTACTTAGCTTGTAGAGGTTCATTGTCTCACCACTTGATATAGACCCAGTCTCTAGGTTGGAAAAGATGTGCAGGTGTGTCCAGTCCGATGGGTCTGGATAGCACGATGTAATTCTGGAGCTTCTGCAAAGTGGAACCTAAAGTCATTAGATATCTCTGTAAATCAAGTTTCTCTTTTATATGAATTTCCCCTGGAATGTGTGGAATCTGGTATGGCTTATCATAAAGTATTTCATAGGGACTGATGTTATTTCTCTGCCTTGGCTGTATGCGGATCTTTAGTAAAGCTATAGGCAAGGCTTGAACCCATGTCATAGATGTTTCTTGGCAAATTTTGCTAATTTGTGTTTTAAGGGTTCCATTCATACGTTCAACTTTACCACTCGCTTGGGATCTATAAGGTGTATGCAGATCTCAAGTAATTCCTAAAATCTGGCTGATTTCTTTAATTACTGTGGCAACAAAGTGTGGTCCTCTATCTGATGACATTCCCAGGGGAACCCCGAACCTTGGAATTATATGATTGAGCAAAATCTTTACCACTTCTTTGGCTGTGTTAGTGCGACAAGGGTAAGCTTTGGGCTATCCACTAAAAGTGTCAACTAATACTAGTATGTACTGGTATCCCTCTCTACGTGGTAATTCAGCAAAATCTATTTGCCAGTAATCTCCAGGAAGATCCTCTGCTTTTGTTACTCTTAACACAACTTTTTTCTTTGTATCAGGGTTGTTTTTGCAGTAAACTTCACATTTGCTTACTACTGTTTGTACAATTTCAGTCATTTTTTTTTCTATTACTACCTTTTTTAGATGTTTTAGAAGGTTTTCAGTCTTAAAATGTGTGTTTTCATGTTCTCTTTGAGCTAGCTCTTGAAGAATCAGGGGTGGGACTACAACTTGGTTTGTTGGTGTGACAGCTTACCTACCTTCTGTGATCTCAGCTTTGAGAGATTTAATAAGCTTCTGATCTGCTTGATCATACTTTGGGATGATCCCTGATAAGTTAACTTCCTTTTTGGGAATTATTGCAAGGATACTTTTTTCTGCAACTCTTTCTGCTGCTTTGTCAGCAAAGCGATTTCCCAATTCTGGAGTGGTTTTCCTTTTTTGGTGATCTCTGCAGTGCATAATAGCTACTTTTGTGGGTTTTTTAACGCTCTCTAAGAGGGCAAGTATTTGTTCAGCGTGTTTAATTTGATTACCTTGAGCGTTCAGCAGTCTTCTTTCTTTCTAGATGGCTCCATGGGCATGGACGACACTAAACGCATATTTAGAGTCGGTCTATATATTTACCTTCTTTTCACTCAGGTCCAGGGCCCTTGTCAGTGCAATCAGCTCAGCTTTCTGTGATGACACATCTGCTGGCAGGGCCTTCGCCTCAATTACCTTGTCTTGAGTGGTCACTGCATAGCCTGTCATCTTTTTACCATTTCTCATAAAGCTGCTCCCGTCTGTAAAAAGCTCCCAGTCTGGATTGTTTAGGGGCACATCTTTCAGATCTGTTCGGCTGGAGTAGACCTCTTCTATTGTCTGCAAACAACCATGCTCAGGGACATTGTCAGTTAACGTGGAAGACAGAAACATGGCAGGATTAACAACAGAAGTTGTTTTCAAGGTGACATCATCCTGTTCTAGTAGCAATGATTGATATTTAAGCATCCGGTTGCTGGACAGCCAATGTCTCCCCTTTTGCTCGAGCACAGCTGCTACAGCATGGGGTACATACACTACAATGTGTCGTCCAAGGGTGAGTTTTCGGGCCTCTTGGATCAAGACAACAGTAGTTGCCACGGCTTTCAAACACCCTGGCCACCCTTGGGCAACATTGTCTAGCTGTTTGGAAAAGTAAGCCACAGCTCTCTGTTGGTTCTCGAGACGTTGAGCTAGTACCCCTAAAGCAACATTCAATCTTTCATAAGTAAACAGTTCAAAAGATTTAGTTAAGTCTGGCAATCCCAGTGCTGGAGCTGACATTAGGGAGTGTTTCAGCTGTTTAAAAGCTGCCCTTGTATTTTCTGTCTATATGATAATTCTATTTTCAGTTGCTTTTAATGTTCTATATAGGGGTTTTACTAGCAGTCCATAATTTGCTGTTTACAAACGACACCAACCTACCATTCCTAGGAAAGCTTGCATCTCCCTCACAGTGCGGGGCTCTGGGAGTTTACAGATGGCTTCTTTCCGTTCTTTGCTGAGCTGTCGATGTCTACGAAAGATCTCGAGTCCCAAGTAAATTACTGCTTCTTTGGCAATCTGTGCTTTGTCTTTAGAAACTCTGTACCTACTCAGTCTTAAAAAGTTTAATAAACTGATGGTAGATTTAATGTAGTCATCTCTGGTTTTAGCTGCAATCAGGATATCATCTACATATTGAAGAATAACTCTTTCTGGTTTTTGTCTTTTCTAGTCTTCTAGTTCCTTTGCTAGCTGATTTCTAAACACTGTGGGACTGTTCTTCTACCCCTGGGGCAAGACGGTCTAAGTAAGTTGACTTTTCTTCCTTGTCTCAGGATTCTTCCACTCAAAAGCAAAAAGCTCTTGGCTGTTTTTATGCACAGGAATGCAGAAAAAGGCATCCTTCAGGTCTATTACAGTAAACCACCCTAATTCGTCTGTCAGTGCAGTTAAAAGGGTATATGGGTTTCCCACAACAGGGTGTATGTCTTCAGTGATTCTGTTAATTGCTCTCAGATCTTGAACTAATCGATAGCTCTTACCATCTGCTTTCTTAATAGCAAGTATGGGGGTATTAAATCTGGACTCACACTGCACTAATAACTCATGTTGGAGGAATTTTTCAATTATGGGTGTTAATTTTTTACGACTTTCTAATTTCAAAGGGTATTGTTTTTGCCTTACTGGTGTGGCTCCTGGTTTGAGAGTAATACTCACAGGCTCTGCTTGTTTGGATCTTCCTGGGATATCACTGGCCCATGCTATTGGATTGACAGCTTTTTCAACTTCAATGGGGATTTCACCACATTTGTCCTGTATGAAAAGTGCAGCAACTTCGACAAATTTAGATTTAGGAATTACAACTTGTATTCTCTTCTCTTTTTTGAATTTAATTTCTGCTTCTAATTTCCCTAGCAAATTTCTCCCTAATAATGGTTTAGGGGAGTTAGGCATGTGAAGGAATTGATGAGTTACTTAGTGTTTGCCTAATTTGAATTTTAAAGGTTGGAAGAAAGGCCGTGTTTCGTTTACCCCTGTCGCCTCAACAACATGTACAGTGTTTTGACTCAGTTTCTTTTCTATGGTATTTAGTACGGAAAATGCTGCTCTAGTATTTACTAAAAATTCGATGTTATTTGACCCCAGCTTAGCTATAACTAAAGGTTCTGCTGGGGAAGAAGCTTTCGGTTCTTATCATTCTGAGCATGAACCCAAGCCTTGTTCGATTGGGAGCTGGGGAACTGGGGACTTTTGTTTCAACACGGGACAATCATTTTTTTAATGTCTCTACATTTTACAATAGGCACACTGATCTTTGTCTGTAGGGGAAGTTTTCTTGGATGACTTTTCTCAGATTGCTTTTTTGCTAGGTTGTCGTCTAACTCTTTCATTTGAGCCTTTGTCTCGATATACTCTCTAGGCTACTTCTAGCATTCTATCTATGTCTTGAACTCTTTCTAACTTCTGTAGCTTCTTTCTTATATCATCTGCTGTTTGACTCATAAACAAGAGGACTAGATGTGCTTTTCTATCAGCTGAATCAGGATCTAGACTTGTATATTTGATAGCAGTTTTTTTCAACCTATTAAAAAAATCAGTGGGTGATTCGTCATAGTTTTGCTGTACTGCGTAAAGCTTTGACTAATTTAGAGTTTTAGGGACTCTATGTTTTAACCTATATACTATGAGATTTTGATACCGTTTTAGTCTTGCCATCTGCTCTGGGATGTTTGGATCTTAGTTAGGATCACTTAAAGGATATATTTTAGCAACTGTACCTTGGATCGATCCATTTGCTATGCCTGATTCTAACAATGTTGTAATAGCGTTATTAACCATTTGCCTTTCAGTGGGATCAAGCAATGTATCTAACATAGAGTTCAGATCTGTCCAGTCAGGGTTTTGTGTGCTAATAGCTCTGTCTACTAGCTTGGCAACTTTATCTGGGTTTTCTTTATACTGTTTTACAGTGGTTTTCCACTGTTTTAACTCAGTAAGGGAGTATGGAACCTTTACATATATTGGCCCTTGGTTGCCAACTGCTTGTTGTAATGGGGCTTGTAGAATTGGTTCTTCTTTTTTTTCTTTTTTTGATCTAGTACGTTTTGCTACAGGACTACGTTCTCGTATGGCTCTTCGGGTTATCTTTCTCTTTCTTCGCCTGCTTAGGGCACCTAAGATTTCATCTTCTTCTTCAGAAGAGCTATCAGAGGGAGAGCTGTCCGATTGTGAATCAGCTGTGTTAAATTTACTTGGATCAGTTTTAATCTTAGGAATCGCAGCCCAAAATCTGCTGCGGCATACAGCGCTTATGGCCGGGTCGCTTGCTTTGATGACGTCATCTCCTGAGCCAGCTCCTCGGCGCGCGATGTTGCTATGGCAGCTCACAGGCCTGAGAGCGGGAGGGGCTCGGCTCTCTCTGTAGGAGGTGCCCTCTCCGCCCTCTCGGTAGAAAGCTCTGCCCCTCGGCTCTACTTCCAGGGGTGGTGCCGTTGGCTGCACCCGCTGGCATTCCCCTCCCCCTGGCCCCTCCCACCAAGGTGCGCGCGGGGTTGCGAAGAAGGGGGAGGCTTCTTGAGAGCAAGGGCAAAGTGCAGGCGGCTCCGGCTCCCAAGTGGGAGGCGGCACAGGGGCCTGCATCTTCTTTGATTGGCAAAGCCAGCATTTTTCCTTCTTTACTCACAGGGATTCTGTGGAAGCTGCGACTCCCCTCTCCCCCTCCCCTGCCCCTGATTGGAATGGTGGCTGTAGAGGGGGTGGGGCCGGGGCGGTCGCGGCGTGCGCATGCGCAGAAGACACGGGCACCGGCGGGGCAGACATGGCGGGGGGGGCAGGGGCGGCCGGCGCCGCCGCCGCTGCTTGCGCACCCGGAACGGCCTGGGCCTGGGCTCCCCCCCCCACCGGGGCTAGAGCAGCCCCTGAGCCGGCCGCGGCTGGGCCTCTCCCCAGGGCCGGCGCTGGATTAGCTCTTAGTGCCGGTGCTACTAGATCTGACTCTGCTTCGTCTCTGTTACTGCACACTGGATTTAATATGGGCGGTTTCTCTTCACTCTTTTTTTCTTTTTTCTTTAAGAACAACACATACTGTGATTTAGGTTTTTGCAGCTGCTCATCTTGTGCTATATCTAAAAAGAATCTCAAATACTCAGTTTCTTGGAAGTAGTGCCGTTCACACAGGTGAGATGTTAAATCCAGTATCAGTTCTTCATTTAAGCTACTAAGTTTAGGCCACTTTTGATTGTCTTTTAAATTAAAAGTTGGCTAAATGGTTTTAGACAACCGTATAATCTCAGGTTTTGTAAACTGTTTGCTCGTCCCGGTTAATTTTTGCCAGTTTTCTAAGACTAGACCTAATGGTGAATCCTTAGGTATTTGAGCATTATCTGAACAAGAAAAGTTGCAACCTATCGTGAGTAGTTACAAATGATATACTAAGCAGGTAGCAACGCAAACAAGTAGGAGGGGGATTCGAACTCCCGAGCTTGGTGCCAGCAGGCAGCAGCTTAAGCCACTGTTTCACCCTTGGCTCCAAGCCAAATTGCTGCTGCTGCAGCACTAAGCTCTCACGAGCTAAAACGACTAGAGGGGGAAGTGGCAAGTACGCCACAGCCCCCTTGGGACACTTTATTGAGCCTCAAAGATGCTAAACAAACTCTAAGAGATCAACGATCTCTCGACTCTTTCTTTTACAGACTAAAACAAACAGAATACTGCTTTTATTCTGTTACTCACGTGCCTCTGAGTCAGGTCCAAGGATCCTTCGGCTCTGATACCGTCTGGACTGTGGTCGAAGCCTCTTCTTCTCGTGCTGGTGAAGAATGGGGGCAGGGGCGGGGGCTGGATTTTTTCTGGGGTCTAGGGGTTTTTCAGAAGCCTCCCATCCCGGCGGAGTCGCCAAAACTGATGCCTTACAAAAGGCTGACCTGAAACAGAAGCTGGACAGAGTTAAAAGAATAAAAGAAGTATTTATTAAAAAAAAGGTATACTTTGGGCCATGCAGGAGTCTCTCAGAGACTACACCCAAAATGGACACCTAGCACGTGTTTTTGGGACAGATATACCTTTGGTTCATCTGCATATCAGAAACCCATTGTCCAATTACAGTTTCGGGTCTTGAAGTCTCATCCCCAGCTTGTCCCCTTCTTCTCTTCGCTGCTGTCCATGGGTGTTTACATTTTGGGCTTTTGGAAAAAACAGTATGTCCTTGAAACTCCAGCCCAGAGAGAAATTGTTTCGTCTAAATGACAGTAACAGAACACTAGATGACAATTTATTGAGTTTTAGAGTCATATACTAGAGCAGTCCTGATGTAGAAAAATAAGAAGTTAAAACCTAAGGCATCAATAGTTCCTCATGATTTTTTACATTTTAATGATATGAAGAATGCATATTCTTATTATATATACTTTCTTCTTTTTCATCTGTTGCTTTATCCATACAATTTTGCACTAGAAAGTGAAGCACACCTTACTCTGTGGTCAGGTGAGAAAAGGGGCCCTGCTTCAGGCTGTTCAGTCCAACAGGAAACATGTTTTGATGTAGAAGCAAAGTGGCTTCTTAGCAGCTGAAAGAACTTAAGAGAATATAAATAAGGAAAAGTAAACAAAGTAGGAACGAATTTTTGGTGTGCAAGAAGAACGGGATAATTCAAAAGAGCTCAACTTTGTGAGACAGGGTTTATAGGAGGAAGGTGAACCTCTGCAGGTGTTTGGGGAGGTGAAATGATACCAAAGAGTTTGCAAGAGGAAATAGGAGATTCTGTCTTTCTCTGATAATTATAGTAAGAATATTGCTGTGTCTAATAAATGAAGTGGCCATTATTCCAGGTATTTAACTGGTCGCTATATATCTCTGAACCTCTTTATCCAGAGATGAGAATGGGTCTAGAAATAAGGCTGCAGCCTTAGGTACACTAAAGGTCCAAATTCCCAAAAGCAAAGTTTTCTTCTGTTTGTATCTAGCTCGGCAGATGAAGATATAAATAATCCAGAAAGTCATCCTGTGGCTTGGAGCTTCCTGCCAACTAGAGATAATGAATTTCTTCTCAATTCTTCTGTACAAAACAAGATGCTAGAAGTTAGCAAAACATGCTCAGAAAAAGCAGCGTTGCTGAGTATAGAAAAAAGTAAGAATAAGTAACAATTGCCAAAAATGTTACTGATTTTAAACAAGCACCAGGAGTTTCACTGCTTTCATAAAGGAGAGAAGCAGAGGTGTTATGCAATAAGGTTAAGGAAAAAGATGATAGAGCTATGATTATGTCATAGTTATGACACAGCCCTTAATCAAAAAATTACTTTCTTTTGTATTTCTGGCCTCATTTTCTAGATTTTGAAGGTAATTTAAGGCAGAAAAAATGTGATAAAACACAACATGGATTTACAAAGGCTTACTTGATCGTGGTGGATTAAGATTCTGTTTTACTTTGATTTTCTGGACAAAGGAAATGAAATACATCTAATCTACTTAGACTTTTACAAAGCATCTGATACAATTCCACAAGGAAAATTATTAGCTAAATAGAGAAGTCAGGGATTAGCTCAAGAATTTTAAAATGGGTAAGGAATAGACTTAGAAGAGAAAAAGTGAAATGTTGAAGTAAACTGTTGATTAGACAATTGTCTTGAAAACTAGATTAGATACTTATTTCATCCAACATTTTCATTAGTAATCTTGGCTCATGGTATGTGGTTGACCTGTTAAAATTTAATGATGACACAAAGGAATTGCCAATATAGGGGAGGGTTAAACATCATACAGGTTGAAAAAGATGAGTGATGATGGCAGTAACAGAGTAAGAAGAAAATTATGACTTTAGGGACTAATAGGAAAAAATTACTTGCTGCTCATGTTGATTGTTTGCACAATGACTATGATTCATTGATATTATGTAGATATAAGCCAACCAAATATGACCCTGTAATCTGGTTGTGTTCCCCTGTATTGCTTTTATATTTTTATTGTTTTCTGTTCCTCTGTATTGTTTCCTTCAGGGGAGGTTTAGATTAAATATTAGGAAAAATTTCTTCACTGAAAGGATGGTCAGGGAGGGGGTGAAATTGCCATTCTTGGAAGTGTTCAAAAAATTTGTGAATGTGGCACTCAGGGACATGGTTTAGTGGTGAATATGATGGTGCTACATTGATAGTTGGATTCAATGATCATAGAAGTCTTTTCCAACTTAAATGATTTTGTGATCCTGTAAAGCACTTAGCTTTGGGCTGAGTGTGAAAAACTGTGATTTTGAACCCTGTTTATTACATTCCCATTCATATATAGCCTGTGAGAGCCCATCCTTCTGGCCAACCATGTGAAACAAATAAATTCAGACTGGAAAAAGGGCTAAGCAGGGTTCCTGGGACTAAATGTACTTTGCTTTTACAAGCTGGAGGAAGATGAGGAGTATGCTCACGCTCTGGAATTGCAAGAGCAGACAGAAGAGAGAGAAGACACATTTTAGCTAATGAATAATGCTGGTAGAAGGATAAACAGGCATGAATTAGCCATGGTGTAGTGGTTTCAGTTTGCCTATTCAGGTTTGTGGCTAAATGCCAGCACACTTACTTAAATTTACTTGATTGCTTGTTGTGAGATAAGGATTAGGAGTAGGCAAAGCAGGCTCAAACTTTATAAAGTACAAAGAAGTTTTATTAATATATCTAAGACAAAGGGAAAAGAAAAAAAAACCCCAAGAAAAAAAACAAAACCAGAACAAACTCCCCAGACTACCCCTCCTTCCCCACCTCTCCATTTCATTCTCCCTGACAACATACAAAAGACAACACTTTGACCTCCAGTCAGTTTACCACCTCAGAAACAGCTTTTGTTCCAGTTCATTTAGGGAGAGAAGTTTCTTTTGCTTACACCATGGATCTTCTGTAAGAAAAATACAGTTTTTATGGGTCTTCTGCCTCACCATTAGCCGCCGCCCGGAGCAAAGTCCAGCTTAATGGTGGATCCCTCCCACACCAGTAGCCTTCCCGCAGCCACTATGGTGGGTTATGAACAGTCCACAGGGTACCTGTTTTAAGGATGTCCACTTCAATTGCAGCAACAAAGAAAATCCCTTCTTCTGTGCTTAGCAACACAGGTTCTCCTGACAACTCAGGTTCTCTAGCATTCTCCCCGGGACCAGGGCTCTGGGTCACAGCCTCTCCTCTCTCTTGGTTCCAGTTTCTCATCAGGCTGTACTTTTTCAACACTTACTTGTCTGTACTTAGGTAATTCAGTTCATTGGCTGCAATAAGAACTTCACATCTCCTTTTGGACTATATCTTCATATATTACAGAGAATTTATTAGCTCAGTCTCCAACTATGGTTCTCTAAAAGAGTTTTCAGCTTCACTCTTGAAGCAACTTCCCATGCACCTCCTTGTAAGTATCAGTTCTGCTTTCCTCACTGACTGTAAAGTCTCTGCACTGCACTATGTCGATGTCCTCACTCGTTCCTCTCTCTGCGAGGAAGGATGGGTGTCTGTGAGTTTAGTCCAGGCATGGAGAGAGTTAATCTCTGTCTCTCTCTCTCTCCGGCAGTGTGAGGATCACGTGCTCTTTGCTGGGTTGTTTGAACAGGTCCGAGCTGGATGCCAGACGCTCTCAAGAGTCTCTCTGCTTGGCTCTGCCAAGCCGGCTCGGCCTGGTAGGACCATCTGGGCCCGGGGTGACAGGGCAGGGCCTGGCCCGAGCTGGATGGAGTCCGGCCTGGTCCTTGCCTGGCCCGGCTCTCTCTCTCGTGTAGCTGACACACCGGCTAAGCTGGATCTGCTGAAAATTCCAATCGTTTCCTCCCCCATTCCCGGCTGCAGCGGCACGGCTGCCATAAAACCTCCCTTCCCCCCCCCCCATCCCTCCTTCGGAAGGAGGTGGGGGGGGGCCTTACCAGTGAGAGAAGCAGGAGCTGCTCCTCTCTACACAGCAGCAGCAGGTCCAAAGAGGAAGAGCTTCAGAGAGTCTCTGCTTATATATGGTTTTTTCCTCGAAGGCGGATCAACTTTTTAATTGGTTTACCTACCTATCAATCCTTAAAACTACCTGATTATTGGCTCTCTCTCGCAGGAAGGAAGTTGTATTCCTTCCTGCAGCACAGATCACTTCCTAGATTTTGACCCCTCTGGCCTAACCCAGGACACATGGTTATCTGTGAAGAGGAAAATCAAGACCCTCAGAGCAGTGAGAGTCTGTAAGGGCAAAAAGGGAACATTTGTTTCTAGCTCATGAAACACAAACAGCAGTGCCCCTTTGCCCAGATCAGTTTCTCACTTAATTTTTATTTCTCCAGTGAGTATGCATTTCCCTTAACATCAATAACACCATTCTTCACTGACAGATTACTTTGCTAAGCCTGTCCAGACTGTAGAAATTAAGCATCATTTCTCTTTTCAGAGTTTGCATTTGCTGTTCCCTGACTTCCCTCCAGTTTCTCTGTTTATGCTCTTTTTCACTGTGCTAATTCACCCTTTTAGAGTTTCTCTCTGCTTCCTCATTTGCCTTTTTCCTTTTGCTGCGTGATATTTTTAGGTATCTTGATATAATTAATTTTATTCTTTTTTTTCCTTTTTTTTCTTTTTTAGGCAAACTTTGCACCAAAGCAGTTGAAACACCATTTCTTGCTCAAAAAAGTGACTGTTGCAAGACTCTTTGTCATCATCATATATAGCAGCCTTAAAATTTACAATCATAAGACTGGAACAGGCAGGCAGAATGCATGTAACTTCCTGGACTGATACAAGCATAAATGGTTTAAATTTCATTTTCTCTATTATCCTAATTATCTAATTCTAGCAGTGACTCAACATTCAATTTATTTGACTACAAAAAAATGCTCTGAAACCTTTCTTCTTCAAGTATGCCAGCCCGTATTGAGCCTACAAACCCCAAAATCACATCCCCCTTTGATCCAACATAGAGCAACCAAACCCTTGTTTGCTCTAAGTAACTTCTGATACTTGCTTAAAAACAAGAGGGATACTGCAAACCACCTCTTCAAACTGGCTCTGGACAGGACAAAATATCTCCAAGGTTAGTTGTTTAGTCCCTTTATCCTGATTTCTTCTAGCAAAACATTTTAAAAATTTGACTTTCAAATAGTTAAATTACTGTTACTGCTATTTTGTGGCAAGACAGTTGTTTGGTGCACTCAAAGGCTGGGTCAGCTCCTGGGCTGTGTAAGCAAAAGTTGCTGAAAATCAGCCATAAACTGTTCAGTTTTTCAGATTGAAGTCAGAATATTAAACTCAGTGATATCAGATACAATCTCTATCTTTATTTAAAGCTAACATATGAATTTATGTGAACCCAGATAAGGATGATATTTTTTTTTTGCTTCGTGGGGATTAGACGGCCAGAGAGGAACTGCATTCTTGCTGTTAACACATCATGAGTTATAAACTGTTAATAACTCAGCCCTTGTCAGAGCAAGGTCTCCTCTCAGAAAAACAATGAGGATATAGATATTTCCCTTCAGAAAGAGTTTTCACATCTGGTTTTGTTCCAGGTAAGCATGAAATCCTAATCCTTCTAAATGTTCCACATAAATGAAGTGGTAAGTTTGAGCCAGCTAAACAGTGGTTTGATTTTACATCTAAAATGTTAACACTGGTAATAAATGCAAATGCAGTACTGAAGCAGTTATCACAATTGGATTAAATTTTCTAAGTGCTTTGGACATTTTTGCTAAAAAAAAAAAAAGGAGGAGTATCTTTTGGAGTATGTGTAACATTTTATTTCAGTACTCCACTCCATGCTCTATTTTTACAAGAGCTGAAATAAAATTCAAATGATTTTGCACAAGGTGTACATTACTACAAAATTAACAAAATATTTTATTTAGATGAAACAATTAAAAAAATCTTAATTTGATCACATAGCTCGGGCATTTTTCAGTTTTACCTCACCTAATGGGTTTTCTGTCAGTGAACCTCCCAAGTCCAATATTCACTCAGCTCTTTCCCTGAAATGACCTTTCATGGTGATTTATGAAAGAATTAGAAATGAGGCCACCTCTAGCCCCATTGAGTGGAAGAACACACCCAATAAACTCAAGATCCTGAAGTCAAAGGAAAAAAAAATGAGCAGAGAAAAAGCCAACTAACCACTGCCATCAACAACAAAAAACACAGACAGATGTTAGTTTCCTGTCAAGCTGCTAAATATGTTACTACAGGTTTTCACCCAAATAAGAGGTGTGCTATTGTTCAGGCTGGAACTTCTGTGTGATACTAGGTCTTCAGGGATACCTATGAAAAGAATTGGGGGACATCTGTGCCTTGCCCTTGCTGCTGCTGCTGGTGGGGCTGGAGGTGCTGAAGAAGCCCATCATGGCATAGATGGAAGAGGACTTAGGAAATTTGTGGTTTTTGTCAAAGTCAAGGCCAAAGGAGGAAAGTAGACCAAGAAGGACTAAAATACATCCTGTAATTTACACAGCTTCAGTGCCATGAGAGCAAGTAAGTGTCTAATGTGTTGCTTTTCCTTGTTGCTTCCTCTTTTTTCTACTTTATTTCTCTTATTGCTTCTACACTGGAATTAGTAATTTTTTGACAGCTGGAGTCAATTTCCCAAAGGAAAAATAAAGAATAATATAGGGTAAAATTCATTAAGACATAATCAAATAATCATGAAAATGTTTTGTCTCACAAGCAAAAGGCATTTTATTTAGCAGAAATCCCATAAAACATTAATCAGCTTTGGATTTTATTGTATTTGACTTTTTTTTCTTAAGTTCTAAAATTGTAGGCCTAGTAGATCTCTGAACCCTAATCTTGAGGGTACTTAAAGGCTGAGGTTGAAGTCCCCAGCATTGTGGGTGGCTCAGATTAGGAACGTGTGGAGGGAGAAATGTTAATGTAAAAATCACGCTCCCCTTGGCATGACTTTTTTAGTCCTAGTGTCCCTGGAACTGTAGGCCTGTGGAACTCTGAACCCTAACCCTAAGGGCAGCTGGGGGCCAAAATTGAGTTCCTAAGCACCACGACTGGCCTAGATAAGAAAGGTATGGAGGGAGCAATGTTAGTGCAACATCCCTCTTAAAGGTCACCATATAAATCTGAGAGGACTAACCCATAAAAAATAAATCCTAATAACAACTGAAATAAATAGTAGATGTTTCTAAATAGTAGATGTTTCTAAATAGACAAAGGTTGTTACCTGTAAGGAAAAAAAGCTCATAAAGAAGACCACAGAGAGCTGTATTTACAGAGATAAAGATTTGATGTGCTGAACAATTTAGTTATTATTAATAATCATAAAATAGCTTGGGTTGGAAGGAGCATTTAAAGATCATCTAGGCCAACATCCTTGCCATGGGCAGGGACACCTCCCACTTGATCAGGTTGCTCAAAGGTCCATTCAGCCTGGCCTTAAACAGTTCCAGAGTTGGGGCATCTACCACCCCTCTGGGCAACCTCTGCCATTGTATTGCTACCCTAATAAAAGATAATTCTTTCCTTATGTCCAATATAAATCCTACCGCTTTCACTTTAAAACCATCCCTACAGGTCCTGCTAAAAATTTGTCCTCATTTTTCTTATAAGCCCCTTTCGGGTACTGAAAGGCCATAGTAAGGTCTGCCCACACCCTTCTCTTCTCCAGGCTGAAGAGTCCCAACCCTCTCAGCCTGCTTTCACAGGCAGTACTCCAGTCCTGTGATCACCTTCATGATCCCCCTCTGGACATTCTCTAACATGTCCATGTCTTTTTTGTACTGGTGACCCAGCCCTGGATGCAGCACTCCAGCTGGAGTCTCACCAGAGCAGAGTAGAGGGGCAGAATCCCCTCCCTCAACCTGCTGTCCACACTTCTCATAATGCAGCCCAGCACATGTTTGGCTTTCCGGGCTGTGAGTGCACGTGGCTGGTTCATGTCCAGCTCTTCATCCCCCAGTGCCCAAGCCCTTCTACCCAGGACTGCTCTCAATCCCTTCATCCCCCAGTGTGTATTGCTATTGGGAATTGCCTTGACTCACGTGCAGCACCTTGCATTTGGCCTCGGTGAACTTCTTGAGGTTAATTATCTGCTTTCATGGTGCTAAAAATAGGTGCCTAATTCCTGGAGCCTTTAGTTACACTGGAAGGAGACAAAAGCTCCTTTGAATAAAGGTCCTAAGGCATAAGTTTCCAACCTCTACTCTTCCAGTGGGATGATATCATACTATTACAAATCAGAAGAAAAGAATTGTTTAAGTAGATATTAAGTTAGTAAAATCTTTTGACAAAGATGCTTTGATTTATAACCATTAACATGTCCTCTCTTTTGGCTTTTGGTTTTCCTGTGGTTTTGGTTTTCATTATGTTACAAAATTATTGTAACAAAATATTTCTGCCCGTAAGTTATTCTCAGCTAATGTTTATTTGGGTTCATGGAATAAAAATTCAAGGCTATTTGGTTACCAGAGCTGCCAGACTTGTTTCCGAGCACAAACTGAGGCCTGAGGTAAGAATTCAGCAGTGTCCAGCTGGCCACAGTTCAAACTTGGGAAATTTTTTTGTAAATAAGAAATTTGACCCAAGAGTTTCAGAAAAAGTGGTATAAAACCTCAGACAAAAAGCCCAGTCAGGAGCTCAATCACATGTTGGGAAAATGCTGATGTAGTGAATTTTCATGGGTGCTTTCACCAGTACCCGTAGCTTTTGCTAATGGGTTTCCTGTTCAAACACTAGTTGTGCTAAGAAAGGCTTAATGATAGAAATTTGTTAATGCTGTGACTTCAGAAAACCTGACATGATGACAGTCTCTTTCCCAGAGGAAGCAATTAAGTTATAACTAGGGTAATGTCTAGCTTGTTTACTGGCTTATAATGGAGATTCCTGATAGCAGCAAACATACGGCAACATTTATGTTGGTGCTAGTTGTGGAAAAAATAAAGCTTAACAGGGAACAGAGTATGCCAGTGCTCATTTGAGTGGTAGTAGACTTACTTTCTCAGTGATTTCAGATGTTTTAATTGAAGTTAAGGCAATTTTTCCCCTGTTTATTTATCTCTTTACAGAGGAGGCTTTCTGGGTTCAGAACTAAATGGCAAGTTACTACTTCTATCTCCCTGTAGCTGGAGTTAGTCTTTCTATTGCCTTAGGTTTTAACCTCTTATTTTTTTTCATCAAGACTGCTCTAAAACTCCATAAATTGTCATCTAGTGTTCTGTTACTGTCATTTAGACGAAACAATTTCTCTCGGGGCTGGAGTTTCAAGGACATACAGTTTTTTCCAAAAGCCCAAAATGTAAACACCCATGGACAGCAGCGAAGAGAAGAAGGGAACAAGCTGGGGATGGGACTTCAAGACCCGAAACTGTAATTGGACAATGGGTTTCTGATATGCAGATGAACCAAAGGTATATCTGTCTCAAAAACACGTGCTAGGTGTCCATTTTGGGTGTAGTCTCTGAGAGACTCTTGCATGGCCCAAAGTGTACCTTGTTTTAATAAATACTTCTTTTATTCTCTTAACTCTGTCCAGCCTCTGTTTCAGGTCAGCCTTTTGTAAGGCATCAGAGGAGAGCCTAACATCCTAATTTGGGTGCCTCACTGAGACATCTAAAGTACTGTTACATTATTCTGAGTTAAAAGACGGGAATCAAGTCTGAGCAGTTTGCATATTGTTCAGCAAACATATCCTGGGACCACATATTGAACCATGATCAAACAAATGGTGAACAGATAGGTGCTGTATAAGCTTTTTCATACTGTACATGTAATATTTTCTACAAACTCTTGCCCACTGTTGTAATAGAGTGAACAAAATTTACTATAGGGCAAATTTATGGTGTGGAAGCATTAGGGAGAGTCATGGGAAGATGAAGAAAACACACAATGGGGACTGAATTAAGGCTGCAGAGGTAGCTTTTGAATGCTTGACTCTGTAACCTTTGTAACCTGAATAATCTTATTTTAATGCATACTACGTTTTATTTGTTTAATGCCTCAGAGTAGCTACATTTGGAATGAACTCCATCACCTCCAGTGAAGGAAGCAACTCAATAGGTCCCGACCCAGCATGGCCTGTTGTGATCAGCCTTTGTAAGGTCATAAGCATCAGCCTTAGCCCTGAGAGCTGATGACAGAGCACAGAAAAATTCTGTCCTCGGTTTCATGAAAGCCTAATTGCTCATTTTGTCATGTTGATCTTGTAACATGTCTCCTGCTCCTACTGCTTCTCAGTAATTTTCTGCATAGAAATGCCCTCTGTGCACTGTCAGCATTCACTGTGTGACATGGTGAAACTACTGTACAGGCTATTTCTGTTAGATTTCACTGGGGAATGCTATTTCTCCCTGGAGCTGCTCCCATCAGCTTCGTGCTATTTCTATCTCTGAAGAAACAATTCTAAGCACTGATATCAGTCTTTCCCCTCCTCCTTCTCAGAGCTGACAGTCATAGTTGACCACGTGCCAGATTAAAATTTAAGAGTGTTACTATCCAAAGTGTTTGATATATTCTAATGCTGCAGGATCCTTTCACTGTAATGTCATCAGATACTTCAGCAATGCATTGCCCAGCTCCTGAGTTCCCCAAATCCAATGTGTCCAGCATCCTGCAGCAATGCACTTGTGTTAGGGCAGCTCTGTCAATTACAATATCAGTCTGCAGCGTGCTACTGTGGCTCTATGATCTTGGGTGCCCTGGTGAGTACAGCAATGGTTTAACGAGCTGCCTCTTTATAGTCCTGTGGGCCATTTGCTTGGATACAGAGAGGGGAGGGGTGATATGGAGGACAACACATTAACCTTCTCTGTGCCTTGGATTGTCCTGAACTCTAAGTCCAAATCTAAAGAGCAGCATTTGGCTTTTGCGATCTTCTCACCATTGCTTTGAAGGACATTTTACTTAATTAGAAAAATGCACCCAAACTATGTCCACATCACTGGCATCATATGTTACCCTCGGTTGCCCCATAGAAAAGAAACATCATTAAACATAAATTCTGCTCACAAATGCTATCCTGTCACCAGTTATTTCATGCAATGTTACCTTCCTTTCCTCCCTGTTTACCTAATGACTTGGTGTTGTTATTCATACTAGTTCTGTGCTATTTGACTTACCACCATATGTTCACTCACTTTAGATCTGGTGATAATGATCTTCTGTGTTATATACACTTCCATGTATTAATTATTGCTGAGATTCAGATGTTTGGACTTCAGAAATAAAAAGGTGTTTTCTTTGTATTTTTTAACATTCAGAAACACAGGCTTCTTTTGCAAAAGGGGGTAAAAAAAAGGTTAAGTTTTAAAGAATGAATCCTTAAATTAGCATAGAACTATGGCAGAAATAAGGAGGGTGAAAAAAAAATCATTTTACAGTTTCCATTTCTAAAAATTCGCTTTCGTAGTTCTGACTGTTAAATGCAACTTGTATAATATTGAGGATATTTAAGTAGATAGATTGCAGAACCTGTAACAGGAGAAAAACATCTAGGCAGATGGAGGAGGATGTCTAGACAGAGCTGTACATACTTAATGCTCAAAAGTAATCTCACTCCTCACCAATACCTGCTGCCATAATTCCTGTGTATGACGTACTAAGTTATGCTAGTATGTTAGGAACTGTAAACCAGCTGTCTGATACGATAGTCACAGTGGGTTTTGTTGGCTGGAAATTCATAATTGATGATCTTCATGGGTTTTCGTGTTCTGCATTTGGTCTATTTTGCAGGATGGAGTGCCAAAAATGAAGATTTTGGCTATACAGAAAATGAATTAATTAATTCACTTTTGGGCGACACGGGAAAGCTTTGAGTTTTTCACAATCCCATAAATCTTGGCCTTTAGTGAAACAAGACATCAGAGATGAGAGCCATAGAAAGCCACTCTCTTCCCAACTTTCTTGTGGTGCAGGGATATGTTGTTTTGGCTGGTCACACATTTCTGAAGAATTTGATTTGTATTGATAAATTTGGCTCCTTCTGATGTTACCTGGGAGTTTTGAATTGCTCTGCAGCAGTTATCAGAACTGCATAATCCCTGATGAGTCACTTTCCTTCATTGACCCAGCATTAAACAAGATGCCTTTTGTATACAAGGCCACACCAGAATATATACATTGATATCTTTATGTTGAAAACAGTACCCTCAGAACATAAAAGAATCAAAACTGCAAGGTCCAGAGGGAATGGCCTGAAGTTTAGGCTGGATATTAGGAAAAGGTTCCTCAACCAGTTGTTGTTTGGGCACTAGAATGAGCTCCCTGGGAATGTGTTCATAGCACCAGCCTGACAGAGCTCCAGAGGCGTTTGGACAATGCTCTCAAGCACAGGATGGGATTCTTGGAGATGGAGCTGGGCAGGGCCAGGAGCTGGACTCGATCCTTGTGGGTCCCATCCAACTCAGCATATTCTGTGATTAATTAAGCAACCAAAACACCTGCCTCTGTTTTGTCTATGGAAAAAGTTTTAGAGAGGAAAGAATCTACTAGTAAAATGCATATTTAATCACAAAATGGTTCAGGTAATTTAGCTTTGATCCACCAGCTGTGCTGAGAAACACTGGGATTTATTTTTATTTCACTCAACTGAAATAAAAATATTTTCTTTACGAAAAAAATCCTATAAAACTATGAAACATTAAAATTTCAACTTTTGTTTTATTTCAAAGTATAAAATTAAGGTTGAGAAAGGAACCCTATTAATTTTTTGCATGTTGAATAGAAAATATTTTAAAAATTAGAAGACTAAATTTATATATCAGGGCTGAAGACATAAGTTCCGTGCAGATACCTATCAATATTTGGCCTATCTGAAGCTGTAAGTTTTGAGAATTAGATATTTATTGATTTTTTTAAAATTCAGTTCTCCTATAGCATAAATTTTATATGGGCTGGTACCTTAAGTACCTTTGAAAATGTGACAGTAACCAGCAGGAATTTTTGTTTTAGAGGAGTAAAACATTGAATTTCTCTTTAATCTTCAAATGAGAAAAAAAAATTATCAACTTTAGTGTTTCTACTTATAAGGATTCCATGGGCATCCAGTTTTTTAGTCATGGCCTGTGATTTGTGCATTTACACTATCATTACAGCTGAATCAATAAATTTCTGGGTATAATATGACTACACCTAGTGGTAATCCAAATGTTTAAATGTTTAGAACTTGTGTGTTTCACCTTTCTGATTTTATAATTTTCAGTTTATCTCCTTGCAAGAGAGGGAAGTACTGGCTTTTCCATGAGATGAAAGAATGGAACTTCAGAGCCCAGACAACATGTATCTCTGAAAGAGAAGGGGAGAACAGTCGATATTATTGAGGTGTCTGACAGCAATCCACATCCAACTCTTTGCAGAAGAGCATTTTTCCGTGGTATCTGAGAAAATGCTTCATGTGCTGTATGTTTTACCACACAGAAACATGAGTGTGAGAGTCTGCAGGAGAGTAATGCTTCAGTGTTGAACTGGACCCTGGGTTTTCCATTTTCATCAATAAAAGAAATCTGTTGGAGAGATGGAGGGCACTGTGGAGCTGTGTTTTGTCCCTCCAAACCATCTCACATGTGGTGTAGCCTGAGAGCCAGCAAAGCTTGGACTGGAAAGACGTGTACACACTAAATTGGCCTTGAGAAAAAGGCTTTATCATTGAAATATATGCATATCCAAGCACAGTAGTTTTCAGAAAAACCTGGTGTTTTGGAGACTGGAAGTTCTAGTATTTGAAAAGTTCTTTTCAATAATGGTTTTGGAACAAACTTCTGGATGAATCCTTTCTTCCATAAAATCTCAGGAGAATTTTCTTTCATAAAACCTATAGGAGAGTTTCCCAGTCTCCCAGTTTTCCCAGACAGGGAACTGGAAGGAAAAGACCCTCTACTCAGGTATGATAACCAGGACACCTTTAAACGTGAAAGTTCTTAAAACAAGTATTAATGTGAATAATATTTTACACATATTTTAAATCAAGGATGACATATTTTTACCTTTGTGCTATTGCTATATTTTGTCAGGTTTTTTCACTTCTTCATTAACTAATTTAGAGAGGTTTTGAAAGCTTTTTATAAAAGAAATGTACGTCATATCACTTAGATGACAATGCTGAATTTCTTCCAGGATTTAATATAATGGCTGTGTTTAGCACTCTGTTCTGGTTATCTGAATAGATAAGAAGCTCGCCCTTCAGCCATCACAGCTCTTACATATTTGAAACACACATGTTGATGCTTGAAAGATAACTCAGAATATCTGTAATGAGTAAAAAGCCTGATCGAAGAAGTGGGTGGTATCCTATTCACTGAAGTGTTACAGGCACATAATCAATAGGGCATGGAGGAAGGAGATACTTTTTTTTTTCCTAAATTGTCTTGTTCATTTATATGTGAAACAGACATTCATTAGCATTTAAATACTTTCTGACATTTAAGACACTCCCCTATTTTTATGAGATTTTGACAGAGTTTCATTGAATATATTTTTATAACTTGATTTAGAAAATTATTTTAACAATTTCTACAGATTCTGTCAGCCATGGGTGAACTGTCAAGAGGCTTGCTTTTATTTAAATTCTCAAATGTACACATTTACAAGGAGCTTAAGCCCTGATTTGGGCCTGAACAAGGCATTTGCTGTCGTATTTTTTGAGGCAGTTGAGGAATCCTTTGGAGAATGTGGTCTAAAACTTTCCCTAATAGCAGATGCTGCAAACAATCCAATACTAAATAGGGAAATGGGGAAAAAAATGAAAGAAATTATAATACTGTGTCTGCCTTACAGGATGGAAGCTGAAGGGAGGATTTTAGCTCCCCAGAAGTCAGGAGGGGGGAGCCTTAAGTAGACTACTTGAATGTTAAAACTTTTATTTCTAGATATTCCACTCTTTATGGAGATTTAAATTTTACTGAGAGACCTGTCACCAATAACAGAAAGCAAAGTCACGGAAAGGAACATGGCAAGGTGAATCTTTTAATCTAGATTGAATTTTATATTTTGGATCTGAACTCAATTTGAAAATTACGTTCTTCAAAGAAAGAGCTTCTCTGGGTGTCAGATCAGCACCTGAGCAGAAGTATTGTTGTGCCAGGTACAGTTTACGTCTGGGTTTCTGAAGGAGTGAGAAATGTCCGACCATTTTAATGATGATCTGGTACTTCTTCATTTTATTTCAGCCTGCTGAATTACAAACTTCCTACAAACATGAATATGGACTTAAATCTCTATTTGCACACAGCTGAAGGCTTCTGTCAGGGTTGGCCCAAGACACACAGTGCTTGTTTTACAAGGGTCTGCTGTCACTTCTCCATGTTTAGGCTTGGCTGTCTCCTGTGCAGGGGGAGCAAAAACAAGTAAGAGGAGCATATTCTTTTGTTTTATAAGGAAGGACAAAGGAAACAGCTATGGCATAATAGACCTTGAAATACATTGGCTGCAGCATCTCTTGAGAGAGACTTCAGCATGTTTCCTCTAATCAGCAATCCACTTCTCACCCTCTGCCTTACTACAGCTGTATGAAGAAAGGGTTCTTTTTTTCCCCTAGAAGTTCTGAAAACGACAAAAACAAAGCACCCTTTGGGGCAAGCCAAGATTTATTTTAGCATCTCAGTGAATCAAGAGGGTTTTTTTAAAAAACACTCTAGCTTAAACAAAACATTGTTTTTTACAGGGAATAAAACATTGGTTTTTTTAAGAGAAGAAGGCTTGAAAACAAAAGTACCATAATGAAAAGCATTTTGAATATAAAAAAATTGAGAAACCCATGGTTGCTTAGACCTATATTTTTTTTCAGTTGTATTTTAATGCAGTTAAGTAATTTGTGAAATCAGTTCACCTTTTGGAAATGTTTTAAATGTTCTCACAACTGTAGTTTTCTTTAAAAGTAATCCAGTTTATCAACTATAGGTTGCATTTACTGCTGCTCCACTCACCTGTACTTCTACAGACACTGTTTCTGACTGATCCAGTAACTGAAATGACTTGCTCAAGAAAGCCCCCCTCTTCCCTCTCTTATTTTTTTTCTTTTCTAAAGGAAAAAACCACCCCAAACCCTTTTGTTTTCAGTACTTCAAAGAAAATCATGAAGTCTCTGTTCTAGAATAATAGGGAACTTTTGGTCCATCTTCTGACCTTTTGCCTCCAGTAACTGACAGTTTTTGATACTGGAGCTCCTGCAGTATCTTGGTGGATTTCTGCATATGACCCTCCCTTCTTCACAGCATTCCAGCACCAGCTGCCTACTGAGCAGAGTGGGATTATCAAAGTGGGCAGCTGAATTCTCTTAACTCATTTTAAATTCCCAGTATAAGAACTCAAATATAATGTAGGACAGTGTAAAACAGCATTAAATATTTCTATTTTTAATAGGATTTAAACTTCAATTAAAAAATAAGAAATATTAATCAGAGGACTGAATCATTCTTGATTCTCCATAAATGAAGGCTGCCCAATACTTGCTTACAAGCCCATTTACTAGGATTTTCTTGTTTCCTGAGGTTCAAATATAGCCTGCCTTGCCTATTGTCTTCAGGTGTGGATCTGTGAAAGCCAGCATAGGCTTTTCTATCATCCTTAGTCTTATATGAAGCAGCTGCTACCTCTTTCTGAGCAGCAAGCAGGTTGCCAGACAGCCTGAGGGGCTACCATCTGACATCCATATTTTGTTCTCAGTAGGTCTGTGACTCATGCTTTCAGGGGAATACAGTAGTAGGTAGGTTTTGTCTCCTTTTGTGTTGATGATAGATGCAGTTTCATTTCCTACTAGAACTGGACAACCAGTATAGTTGTATTTCTTTTTTAAACAGCTCACCCAAAAAGAAAGCATTTAGTGGATCTGTTTCATTTATTGGTTTTACATACTCATGAAACCTTACAGAAATAGCACTTCTCTTTAGTACCTTAAAATGAAATCAAATACAGCTAGTTTAATTTGGGAATCAGAAAAAACTAATATGAATGGTGTTCCTGGTGAAGACCCTCAGTGGTTTTTAATATAGTATCTCATGGTAAGACCCTGCTGGCCAGGGAGAAAGGGACATTATTATTTGTATTGTAGTTGTGCCCATGTGCCCCAATGTGAATGCACTAAACCTAGGGTGGATGCTGTGAATTTGTTGGTATCCCAGACAGCTTTCACTCTTGGCAGGAAAAATGTGGTGGGAAGCAGGTGAGAAAGGTGAAGGGATGTGCTGAGGGGCAGTCAGCAAAGCCAAGGATAAGCACCCAGCTTTTGATTCCTCTGTCTCATGTGCACTGCTTGGAAAAAATTTTCAGCAAAAAGGATGAAAAATTAAAACCTTGACAATCCTAAGGAAAAGGTAGTTGAATTCTGTAGAGAAACTGCCAAAATCAAAGCTCTTAGAACTGTAATGAATTTTTTTACCAGCTCTTAGCCCTGCGCAAGCTCCTAAGTTCTTGTCATTACTTCAGATCTATCTAATTTATTCTTCTCAGAAATAATTTTTAATTTTAAGAAAATAAAATTCACACCTTTCTCTACTGAATTTTTCACCTCTGACTAAATTATTTTGTTTGTTTTCACTTGCTCTCCTGTGTACTTCCTACGTTCTTTGGCCTGGAACCTTTGTTGTCTGAATTATAGCATCTATGTATTGTTATAAATTAGCATAAGCAATGTATGTAATGTAAATTTCACTCATTAATTACTTTGAAACAGTCCTATTTGGCTAATGAGATATGCACAGTTAAGAAGAAACCAGGAATTGGTTTTGACTTTCAATGTACCCAACTCTGTTCACGTGACTGAACTGCTGAGAATTGCACCCAGCTGTGGGATTGCACATTAAACGCTGATATACTGAAAATGAAACCATAAAACAGCCTTGTCAGTGCACCCCTACTCTAAATTAGTTCAAGAGAAAAAAAGCATCATAAGCAAATCACTGTGAATAATTAGGTACTTCAAAGCATTGACAGGTTCACTTGATTATATTTTTTAAATTGTGTTAATTAGAAAACATGAGGAAAACTTAATGATGGCTGCTATTTTAATTCAAGTTCACAGTCCCACGTCCACCTTGCTTCTGAATGTCTCCCACTCTCCCACTGTGTCAGAAGAATGAGTGGGTTTATTCAGTGTCTTAGTGTAGAAAAATACCCATTTTCTTCTTTTCTCCACATGCCAGCTGTACATTTGCACGAGTAGTTCTGAGCTTTGGTGAAGCAGACATTTAGAATACAGATACTTTACTCCCCATCTCATCATCTTCCTTCAGCAGATACCAGTTCTCAGCCTTTTTTTCCACTTATGATTAATAAATACAATTTAAAATATTCAGTGCCTCTTTCTTCACCCTCTCAGCTGTAATTTCCAGCATTCTGCTTCACTTCAGAAAATGATTTTTAAGATGAAGTGGGTATAGCATTGTGTAAAGCATCAGAGTTTTAAAAGGTGAATGCATAGCTTTCTGTAACAAAGAATTGGAGTTCTTGGTATGTTCTGATTGAAGCTTTCATTTCTTTTTCAGTCCAGCCAAACATAACCTAACATCAATACTGGATAACTCTCTTTTGGATTCTCTAGAGAATATTTTTATGGTCAGTGTTTAATGAATTCTGTCCAGTAGCTGCATAAACATTTAAATTATTAGGATCCTAGGTATGCATATAGGATAGGAAGTGCAATGAGATTTCTGATAGTCTCTGCTTAGGGAAAGAGGATTAAAGGTCCTCTACTCAGACTATTTTCTAAGAGAATCAAGCTTTCTTAATGACAAGCTCAAAGAGCTGGTAAAAAAAAAATAGCTATGGGCTATTAGCTAACAATTATGTTTCTCTGTCCACAAGTGAAGTATAAAATATTCCAATTCAAAGACAGTAGAGAGATCTGTTGTTTTTAGTAAAATTTACATGCATCTCGGGATAGCTGGATCTCCAGAACACCAGTAAACAGTGCTGAAAGAAACTCTAAAATTGGGAGAATGGAAGATCAAAGTTTTAAAGAGTGAAGTATAAAAGCAAGTGTAAGCAGAAGTGCAAGTGGTGCAGGAACCAAAGGTTTGACCCCAAATTCTTCAATACTTAAATTCTATTTATGATAACCTATAGATGTGCCCTTAGTATCACAAGTCTGCTTACAGTACTGCATCTAGAAAGGGAAAAATAACTACATGTTATCATCTAGATCTCTGCCAAAAATGGATTGCATAAAAATAAATTAAAACGGCGGTTCGCTCTTCAGGTTTTCTTTCCCAATTTTTACTTCCCTTCCATCTTTCAAACTATAGCTGATGTGAATTTGCCTCAGCAAAAACTCAGGATATGACCTCATGTGAGGTTTCTTGGATTTCTTTCTTGCTATTTAATGTCAGAAATCAATCTGTCATAGCGCAGCACATACAGGAAGGTCCAATGAGTCCAGTTTTAGTCATCCTGCACATTTGCTCTGTGCTATAGATGAAAGCACTGGGAGTCTGTAACATATAGTACTTGGCTGGTGGTTTCTGAGAGAATGCTTGATAGGTTATTAAACTCTTCATAACATTTACAGTTGTTCAGCTGCTGAAAGAAAATGAGTAAGTCTTGTAGTGC
Source organism: Eopsaltria australis (assembly GCA_034509425.1). Taxonomy (NCBI): domain Eukaryota; kingdom Metazoa; phylum Chordata; class Aves; order Passeriformes; family Petroicidae; genus Eopsaltria; species Eopsaltria australis. Next base: position 54,213 of record JAVTVJ010000809.1, read on the forward strand.
CCTGAAAATGAGTAAAAATGGAAACTGAAAAGACAAAAGCAGCAGCTGTGAGCTCTGGTCGCTGAGTTGCTGGGAACTCCCTGAAGCATAACATGCAGACATGCCAGAAAAGGCTCCTTTTCTTCTGGATAGTTGATGTGCAGTCTGCATTGGAAAAGAACAAGGCAGGGATCTGAGCTGAGTTTTATCCTGTTGTGTGTCCAACTAACACAGTGTATGAACAGCTTCTGACTGAGCAGCAAGATTTTTCTTGGGATCGTTCTGTTGCTGTGAAGAAGTATTTGATGCATGTCCTTGCAGCCACCTAATTGTACTTACATATAGTTTGCATAAGACGCTTCCCTCAACTCCTCATAGTAATCAGAAGAATGAAATGATGGGATCCAAAGGCTTTAAATTTTGTTTCATCCATCTTAGCTGTACATAAAAAGGGACTTAATTAAGCTAAAAGGTAAGGCTGAAAACATATCCCCTGGTAGGACTGTATGACTGTCCCCACTCAGCACAGTGCTTGGTGCTATAAGCTGAGGGATTAAAATATCAGTGAGAAAAAGTGAACAGTTAATGCAAATGTCCTTACAGCTCAAGTGGCAGCAACTGCAGATTAGTGCCTTTTCCTTCAACAGGATAGGTATCTTCTGAATATATACATTGGCATATAAATACATTCATTACATTGTTATAATGGCATTCTATGACTGTTTGTCTGGAAGCGTGGAACAGAGTATTTTAAATGCTCATTAAAGAGGAGATGTGACAGCTCTACCTCTTGCCTGGTAGTTAGAGCACTGTTCCTGCACTGGGAAGCCTTGGTTTGAGCAAAGCAGACAGACAATCATTATGAAATTCTGAGACAGGTTCCCTAACCACCCTTCATCAGGCTGTGCAGCAGAGCAAAACAGGTCTCTTTGAAATACTCCTAGGTATAAAATACAAAAATATTCACTGACAAAAGGCAAAAGAGAATGACCCCATGACTTTTCCTTTGAATACAAACATGAGAAAATATTTTTTCCGCAGTTCCATCCCCATCGTCAATTGATACTGCTACAGCTGGAGCTGCCCACCCTGAACCCTTGCCCAGTTACACAGACTGGGAATTTCAGTGCCCTTTCAGACAAAGGAACTGAACTTTTAATTTCCACAGTTAATACCTTAACTACTGTCCTTTTCAATAAAATAGAATGCTTCCTCATGATCTCTCATTTCTTTTCAAAGTACTCAACCCAAAACCTTTTAAATTCAATCAAAGGAAATGTGTAACTCGACAAAACTGTGTTTTTCTATTTGCTTTTTTTATATTGAGAAGATTGGTCTCTATTTCTGTCTGCCCCTGCAAAATCTCAGGTCGGACTGAACTTGTTCTTCTGATTTCTCTTAGTCAAATGGGATTTGGAGCAAAGTGAGCTGTTTATCTGTTTCAAGACCGATCTCACATCTTGTAATTTGGGAGGATGTGGTGGAGACTATTGTAAATTTGCCATGACAATAAGAATCAATAAAATCAATGGAATGACTGCAGCAATCCCCAGTAGTGGGAGCAACTTCACTTTGACAGGAGCAGATCTGGAGGGATTGTTTTGACTCAGAAAGAGGGTGCTGTGAAGCTTCTATCTCCTGCATGCAGAAATTACAAGTTCCTGTTCATGAGACTTGACTGTCCAGGTGGATCCACTCTTTGCTCTATTTTTATCTGTCAATATTTGAAATTGCCTTTTTACCTCTTCAGTGTGTAATGGTGCTTTGGTTTTCTTCATTGTAGGAGGAGGGGTGTGTGGACACATACAGATCGTGAAACAAATGCACTTGTGCTCAGTAAGATCTCTGCTTGATGAATGGGCTTCTTGATTCCTGGATTTATTGTTTCACGGCTGGACACAATATTTTGTTTTAAGGAACTACCAATCCTAACTTCCCTTTGAAGGAAGGGAAAGCAGCAGCACTTATAGCTACTCTGATTCTCCAGGGAGTCCATGCTATCAGATATAGTTTAAGGAATTTCTTTAATGTTCTCTTCATTTGTTCCTAGATACATAAAAAAGATTAGGGAGTTCTAAATTTATCATAGGATTAAGTCCAAAGGAGAACTGTTCAACATAAACACCAATATCAACCAGTGTAACTCTTCCTCTGAAGAGGTTGATATCTATAAAGGCACAACAGAGACAGTTTCCTCATTTTTGAGGGATTCCAGGGAGAGACTGAGTTGATCTAATGGTAATCTGTGTCTAAATCTTTCTCCAGTGGCTGCAGAGGAAGTTTTTACAGACAGAATTCTTGAAAAAAGATTAATTCTTTATCAAAACTTAAAGTTTTTGCTAAAGCGTAGGGGTCTGGGAGGTTTTTTAGTTGGTTGGTTGGTTGGCTGGTTTGGAGTATTTTGGGGGTGTTTTTCTGTTGTCTGTGATAGAAGTATGTTCACTGTATGAACATATCTCTTTTTATCCAGTTGTAAAGAAGACAAAACATTTACTTCCCGAGCCATGCTAGTTGAAATGTGAGGTCATTCTCACCAGAACACAGTAAATAAGTATGCAAAATAGAACTCTGAAACTTCTAAAGTTGCAACTGGACACAAAAGTTTTTTTAGAGGAGATATTTCACCCACTCTAGACCTTAAAGTTATTTTCTACTTCTCTCTGCCTTATATTCTGCAGGCAATTCATCTACAACCCTAGAACTAAAAGGTGAAAAAAAGCAGATGCTTTCCTTTCTTACCACCCAGCTTGGCCAAGACACAGAGATTTCCTTGTGCACGCAGAAAGGTCCACTTTTACACATGCACTACTCTTATGGTAGTACTATTTCTTTGGTAATACTATTTCTATGCTAAAGTGTAGGCTTCTTTAGGTATTACCATACTGAGGAAAAAAAGTTTAATTAAATGCAGAGAAATTGGTTGTCCTTCTGAACCAGCATCCATTTGGGCAACGTGTTTTGAAATATCTGCTCATAGGTACTCCCCTATCACTGCCATCTATGTAGACCTTGCAAGCACTAATGAACACTAAAATTAGTTTCCCTAAGTTATAGGACCTCTGAGCTGTCTGCAATGTTTTTGAGACCTTCACCCTAGTTTCATTTGCTGGTTATAAATTTTTGAACCAATATTTTCTTTTCTTTCTCTACCCCAATAAGCGACCTTGAGTCATTGTTCAAGATTTCTTTAATCAATCTGGGATTCAAAATACAATGTCTGCTCTGGTCTCCTCACAAAATGGCCTCACAAAATGCTAAATCACAAGTGGACTCATTAGCATTCAGAACCACCACAGATGAACAAAGGAGGAACATTACAGAAAATAAAAGGAAAGGTATTAAAAGAAGGGCATTGAGGGGAGAAGGACATAATTTCTTAAGTGGACTGGATAGAAAGGGTAGGTGAAGGAGGCCACTCTGTATCAGAACAACTTTTCAGTGATCTGTCATTCAGCAGGTAGAATGAGATTGCCTGTAAAAATTTTTCATTTTAGCTTGAATGCAAGGACATCTTGAGAAGAATATTTAAACAGAATGAAAAGCATACACAAAAGTGCATATAGCTGATGGCATCATCTTAATGGACACACAGTGAACTGGTACATTTTTCTTCATAACACTGCCAAAGTTTTAAATATTTTTTCCCTAATGGTATATATCTCCTTCTTCCTTAATTTAACAGCTTAGCAACCTTTATCTTCAGTAATATGCTTTAGCAGTCCTCATCATTAAAATAGTTAGGTAGCTCTACTTATAGCACCTGTGGTGTTCCAAGAAATGGGACCATAAAAGGAGCCTTGATTTTGATTACTTGCCTGGCAGAGAAAGGAGTGTGAGAAGTGAATTGATAAAGTTAATACCTCATGATATGAAATGAGTAATTTGATTAATGATTAAAGACTGATTCCTTTTGTGTGGCCAGAAGAATATTGCAGGAGTAAATTGTCAACAAAGTATTCTACTCCAGCTAAGTCAGGGATTGGAATAATTTTAAAAATAAACCAGCCTAGTTGCTAAGATATTCATCAAGGAAGTGACAGGAAGCCTGAATTCCAAATTCCTGCTCTCAGAATTATTTTTTACTTTTACCAATGACTGCCTAATATAAAAATGTATAAACAGTGATGGGAACATTTACCAGAGTTCAGGACTCTCCTGCTGACCTAGAGGCTACATTAGGCCATGTGCACAGAGTGGGATTTTTCTTTCCTTTTTCTTCTTTTTTTTTTTTTTTTTTGTTTCCATTCTGTTCCTATGAATCCTTTGCTAGTCAGTAGGTTGAATTTCAGCAGGAGGGGTGGAAGGTGAGACACTGAAGCCATATGGTACCTAAGGCATCTTGAGGGATGCAAATTACATGCATTTGAATCTCTTAAGCTGAAGATAGATAGGAGCATAAGGCACTAACAGATAATACCTAATAGACATTGTTGGCACCACTAATTCATCTTCCTCCAATTGGAGTGAACGTCTCTCTGCTGTAAGTTTTATTTCCTGAATGTTTTAGTTAAAACAATTGTAATAAAGCAAACAGGCCAGACCATATCCTGTCAACCTGTTGGAAAGTAACACATGATGTGGGTCCACACAGCAGAATTCTCTTCCCCTCCTTGACCATGGCAATTTCTTCTGTAGTACTTTTCAGGAACACTGTGAAGTTATGCAATTGACTGCACTGCTCCAAAACAGTGTGGGTTTTTAGCAATCAAATGCTATGGTTCATTGCACATTCGTGGCCTCTTCCTATTGCTTTACTAGTAAAGATGACCCATTGTCCTGGGTTGGCCCAAGGGGTGTCAATCTTGGAAGTGACCCATGCTTCAGGAAGTAATACAACTTCTTTCCTGGGAGGGAGAGCCAATAAGCAGGTAGTTTTAAGTATTGATATGTAGGTAAATCAATTAAAAGTTGATCCGCCTTTGAGGAAAAAAATCATATATAAGCAGAAGACCTCTGAGTCTCTTCCTCTTTGGCCTTGTTGCTGTTCAGAGAGGAGCAGTCCCTGCTTCTCTCTTCCCTAAGACTGGGCCTTCCCCCCTGCCCCCAGAGGTAGAGGGGGGAAGGGAGGTTTGGAACAGGAAGGGAGGTTTGGAATGGCAGTGCAGCTGGAGCTGGGTGTGGGGGAGGAACCAGCCTGGGCTCTCAACGGATACAGTTCAGCCGGGCCAACATGTCAGCTACAATAGGCAGTGCCGGGCCCCTCTGCTCTGGGCCAGGCAGGGGCTGGGCCGGCTCTATCCAGTTCGGACTTTTTAAACAGCCCGGATGAGACCATGGGATCATCACAATGCCAGAGAGAGAGAGAGAGAGATTAACTCTATCCATGCCTGGACTACACTCCCAAACACCCATCCTTCCCTGCACAGAGAGAGGAACGAGTGAGGACATCTACATAAATGCAACATGAAGACTTTAAGTCAGTGAAGGAAGCAGAACGGACATCTAGAGGGAGGAGCACGAGAAATGCTTTGATAGTGAAGCTGAAAATTCATTTGTAGAACCATGGTTGGGACTAAGCTAATAAATTCCCTGTAATATATAAAAGAATAGTCCAAAGGGGGGATGTGAGGTTCTAACTGCAGCCAGTGAACCAAGGCACCTGGGTAGAGATAAGTAGGTGCTAAAGTAAGTGCAGCCTGATGAGAAGCTTGAGCAGAGACAGAGAAGAGGCTGTGACGTCCCTCACCCCCAGGGAATGCCAGAGAACTTGTGTTGTCAGGAGAATCTGCGTTGCTAGACACAGAAGAAGGGGATTTTTCTTTGCTGCTGCAATAGAATTGCTCGTCCTTAAAAGGGTACCCCATGGACTTTCGTGACCCCCCTGTAGTAGCTGTGGGAAGCCTACTGGTGTGGGGGGAGGGATCTTCCACAACAGGCAGATTTTCCTTCCGGGCAGCTGCTGGCTGTGAGGCTGAAAACCATAAAAACTGTATTTTCTTACAGAAAGTCCATGGTATGAACAAGAGAGACTTCTCTCCCTAAATGAACTAAGAAAAGACTATTTTAGAGGGGATAAACTGACTGAAAGTTGAAGTGTTGTCTTTTTGTGTGTTGTCAGTGGGAAAGAAATGGAGAGGTGTGGGGAGGAGAGGTGGTCTGAGGATTTTGTTCCGTTTTTTCTTGTGTTTTCCCTTTTGTTTTAAGTTTATTAATAAACTTTCTTTATATTCTTAAAGTTTAAGCCTGCTTTGCCTACTCCTAATCCTTATCTCACAGCAAAATCAGGTAAATTTTGGTAAGTGTGCTGGCATTTGGCCAGAAACTCGAATAGGTGAACTGAAACCACTGCACCCATCAAGGTAGGTTTCTATGGGACTTCCTTCCCTTGCTGTTCATGATACAGCTCTGGTTATGTACTGGTGAACATGAAGGAGCTAATGAAACCATTGGGGCAAGTGCAAGCTGTCAGATTGGTCTCTTTGTGTATCAGATTGTTCAAAACTCTACATAAAATAAGTGGAAATAATCCTGAAATTCAGCAGTGTGGCTATTTTTTCCTTTATGTTATTTATTTCCAAATTTTTGTAATTTTTCAGAAAAATAAATTAGGAAATATTTAAGCTGGACTTGGATATACATATATATTTAATTTTAATGTATTTTTGCTATGGATAAATCTCCCAGGGTAGATGTTTCCTTTAATCCCAGAGGAAAAGCCGCAAGCTACATTTTGCAGTTTGTCTCATGGGGCCAATTATGTAAAGGCCATCAACCCTGTGTTTCAGAGGCTAAAATTACCAGTTTCCAAGCTTGCTCACGTGTTCACAGGAGGCTCTGCACATGTGTTTGTGTTAATTTTCAGCTCTTATGAGCACACAAATTCAAAGAAGGCCTGAGTCACTGTTAAAGCTGTATCCCCTCACCCTTCATATACAGCAGATTGGCTTTACAAATCTATAGCAGGCATTTTAAGTCTCCTCAGTGAGCAAAGCACATGATATCCATTAATAATTGTCTGTGGTGGTCTGATGGACTCCAAAAGGGTGTAGGAAAAAGACAGGCATGAAAAGGGACTTAGAGAGAAAAAGTCCCAGCAGAGTTTGGTACTGATTCAGTCTCCTTGGAGTGAATATAGCTGTCATAATCTCTCCTGTAGAAAATAAACATTAAAAAAGCCAGCTGGCAATTATTCCTCAGGACCATATTTATAGCACAAGGGGATTTTCTTTCTAAAGCACTGTTATGCTTTACTAAAAACATTTTGTATTATTTGTGTATTAACTTTTGAAAAGTCATAGGAAAGTGCCATTATTACTAATTAAAAAGAAGTTAAAGAGACATAAATGAAACTCCTACACTGGTCTTTTATGCAAAGAATTGATGAGATCCTGAGCAGACACAGTTCTCAGACAGATTCATTAGCTGGTCTCTAACATGCACAATCCAGTTAATGAGCAGAACATACCTGCCATTTATTCAGATATATCAAGTGATATTTACTCATTTGGGGAAAAGACTGCATATGAAATATAGTTACATGAATGGAAAAAGTTATAAATTTTCAATGGAGATGGAAGTTAAACACTCCGTTCCTCGCAGACTTAGCTGGGCACTTGAAAGACTGTATGCATGTGCCAGAGAAATGAAACTATAGAAAAGGAGATTTCTTTTTTTCCTTTTATCCTTTTTGTCTTTTGCACTTTTGACCAAATGGAGATATAATATTTCATTTCAGAAAAACTTTTCCACTTTGCATAATATAATTATTATTAGGGAAATAATTATTCATTGAAGCAAAGACTGAGAATGTTAGTGCTGTTACCTTGGAGGCCTAGATCCAGTGAGTTGATAATTATGCATAAAAAGCCAGATTCAAAGTAGCACATCTCCGGACCAGTACTTGTGGGACTCTTCAAGAAGGCAGAAATCAAATAAAATAAGAATTTGTTCCTGATCTCCCTGGTATTATTTGGTTTCTAAACTACTACTCAGAACAAATCTTGTTACTATCATTTTGTTATCTATTGCACAAGATGAGATCTGGACCACTTGAAGTGTTTTTCTCATTGTGTGCTGGCTGGGAGAGATCTAATTAATGAATTCTGCTGTATTTTCAACACAGCTCTTTGGACTGTCAGTAATTAATGGATCAGTGCATGGCCAAAGGCAGAAATATAGTTCATCAAAAAGGTTTTTAATTTTCTTCAATGTACTGCTGAATGTTTTGGGGTAAACCAAGGGTGGGTCTTATAGCTCTCACACTTCATATCAGCAATTTTCATATCAGCAATTTTCATATCAGCTCATTGTCTGGTTCCATTGAGCTAGGCCCCCCATTTTAAAATTCTGGTGGGACTAGGGGTACCCAAAGATGTTTGCACTGCAGTAAATAGCATTCATGAATAAAAAAACCCTGAAGGCATTAAGTGAAATTCTGTCCAAAAGAGCAGCTATGCTGACATGGACACTGGTACCAGTGTCATAGTGACACCCAACCATACCCATGCAGAAATTAATAGGATATAAAATAAAGTCAGCTGAGATAGCTTTAAACATGCTGCTTCAGTTTCACCATGTATCTAAACTGGTTTAGACAATGCCTCATATTCTCTTGTCCTAATGAACATTAAACCTGAGATGTACAGGAAGTCTCTATCACGGGAGGCAATGGAATTATCTGTGTTTCTACTTGAAGTCACTGTAGCACACATATGCACTTTTTTTCTTTTTTCTTTTTTTTTTTTTAGCTTGATCAATGGTCTGAACAATTCAAAACTCAGAACAGATCCAGGGAAGGAGCATGGCTAAAAATATCACAAGTCCTGAAAACGCATACATTTGACAATGTAAGGTGTGACTTCAAAGTCCATCTGGTGAACTGACTCTGTTTTTAGGGTTATTCAACCCTGTTAGCTCTTTTTCTTAGTCTTAACTAGAAGTAAAAAGTGCACGAAATTAATTGCCAAAATTTGGGGCTTAATGCATGGGTTCAAGGTTTTGCCCACAGATTCCTGTTGCTGACAGAAATGGTTTTCAACAGCAACTGCTAATCTGAAATGCTGCAGATTTTGGTGTGACTGTTTAATATCATAGAATTTTAGAGTGGTTTGGATTGAAAGAGATCTTAAACATCACTCAATTCTAACCACCCTGTCATGGGCAGGGACACCTTTTACTCAACCAAGTTGCTCAAAGCTCCATCCAGCCTGACCTTGAACTTCCAGGGCTGGAGCATCCACAACTCTGGGCAACCTATTTCATGGTCTCACCACTCTCATAGCGAAGAATTTCTTCCTAATATCTAATCTAAACCTGCTCTCTTTCCATTTAAAGCAATTACCCCTTGTTCTATCGCTCCACGACTTTGTAAAAAGTCTCTATCCATCTCTCTTGTAGCCACCTTTAGGTATCAGAAGGTGCTATGAGCCCTTCCTGGAGCCTTTCCCAGGCTGAACAGCCCCAAGTCTCTTAGCCTGTCCTCATAAGAACGGTGCTCCAGCCCTCTGATCATCTTTGTGACCCTCCTCTGGACTCATTTCAACAGGTCCATGTCCCTCTTATATTGGGAAATGCTTACTCTTTACCAAAAGCCCTGACAACTTGCTTTCTGGTGATTTGCCCTCTTTAAGAAATTATGTGATAGCAACATTTTTTGCTGCTATTTTCTTTTCTATTAACAGCTTTTCCATATGAGATAAAGTTGCCATCACTTCTGTGGTTTGATCTGCACAGCTTTAAAGAGACGTGTGTGCTATTAGCTGTGTCTATCAGATGTTTGGATCTCTCTTCTAATACCAGCTCATGGTCAGATAATACCATTGATTACTAAGCAGAGTTGTCCATTGATTTTGCTAGACTGCTGGAAAATCGATAAAATGATGTGGCCCAAATTTCACTGAAAATATCTACACACCATTTTTGGAATATAAGTGACTGTAGGGCAGACAGGGTATTTTATGTGCCTACTCATTGTGAACTGAATAAATGTGAAAGCCATTAGCATTCAAATAATGTAAACAATATAACACACACAGGGGGTCTAATTTGCTTTCTCCTTCTGTCTCATTTTGTCAGTCACACTGTTGCAAAGTAGGTACAAAATGCTATTCCTCTGGTCCATTTTATCTTTTCATTCTCACTAGTATAAATGGCTTGGGGATTACATAGAGCAAGGGTTAACTGAGAAATTCTATTCAAAGTTTTATGCTATTTCTATGTTAGTTTTATAAAGGAGGTGGCATTTCTGTAATGTACACCTGCTGTGTCATTCCTGTTCCTCTTTAGTGATGAGCCCAAAGATCAGCTCCAAAGCATCTGCCTTTTTTTGTGTCCTTGGGACAATTCAACACCTAAAAAGGAAGGATGGCCCAGCACTGATGGCATTGACTCTCATTTTCATAGCCCCAGTTCGTTTCCCTATTTTTGTGTAAATTTTGCAGTGCCACTAAACCCATGCAGAGCAAGACCCCACAAAAGTGCTAGACTGGCTCTGTCTGAGCTGGTATTTGGAGGCTGTCAGAGATGTGAATTTGAACCCAGGAAGTTTCATGACATTTTTATGGGCTTAGTGTCCTAATTACCCATGGATCTTGCCATGCTTGAATGTCAATGCACAGACAAACACCATCTCAGCACTCTGAGCATCAGTTTCCATGTTTGGAATTAATAATACCTTGCTATTTGACAGTGCTACTGGGAAGAAAATACATTTAAGACTGTGAAATACTCGTATACCAAGTTAATAGGGGTGTTGGAAATCTCTGGAATAGTTATGCCTATTGGTTATTTTAATTATATACATCACTTGAATTCAACATAAGATAGATAGTCTGAAACCCTTTTGCATGCTGAGTTTAGTCTGGCTCCGTGGTGTAATGAAGACATTAAATTGCATTCTTTTGCATTTTGTTGATGAATAAAGGAGTTTTAGTAGTAGTGTGTTCGGGGCCTGAACTTCAAACATCTGCCTTGTCTTTTTTTTTTTTTTTTTTTTTTTAATTTGGCAGGATTTTTTTTTTGTTTTATAATTTAACTAAAATAATATTGTTTTCTTGCAACTAGAAGATGCTATGCCAGTGTGGGATAGGGGTCATTTGGGTGACAGTCTTTTCTTTGCCTTTCAATGACACAAGGCAGAACTTAGCAGATTTAAAGCTTTTAGATAAAGTCTGGCAGACAGACTTTTGTATTGCCAAAGAAATCCCAAAAAAAGACAGTGTGTTGTCTGCCTCCTCTAGACTGTCCTTTCTTCTGTCCCTGGTAGAAAGAATGAAAAAGGTTGAGAGACCCAGAGCAGGGAGGGAGACTCCCTTTTATGTGTCTGTGTAGCACAGGAACACTACAGATTGAACAGCCTACTAGGAATTAAAAAATGTGGAGTAATTCCTGTTTTTCAGACATGCTGAAGCACTGACTATAGATTATTTGTTTTGCTTTGTTTGACCCTGACTTCTTAATGATTTAATTTTGCTTTAGCAGAAAGAGTTGGCAGAGCAGAGAAGTCAAACAGTCTTCCCAGAGAAAATCACTTATGACAAAAGTAAAGATAAACAGAGGTAGGGAGAATAAAAAAAAAACCTAGAAAGGAGGTGAGATGAGGTGATGACAGAAGGTGTTTGAAGTAGAGAAAATGGTGCCAGAAATTGTATATTCACCTCCCTTTTCCTTTAGAGAATTTCCATATGTTGTCAAGGACCTGGGTTGGAGCAGAACAACATTTTCTCATGCTCAGCCTAGTGAAAGAAGACAACCATTTAATCACGGGGACTTGGGCAATCTGAAAACTACATCTGCTGCATCCTTTTACTGAGAATTTCAGCTTTGAAAACTGTCCTTTGCCTTCGATCAAAAAGAGATCAAGAGCGACAGCACTGAAGATACTGCCACAGCATATGAGAAGTTTTATTTATGGCAGTAGGTGGATACCAAAGGTGATGCAGAGTTCCACACTTTGATGTTACTAATTAGTCAGTCAGTCATTTAAAAATTAGCCTCTAGCAAAATGTTTAAAATGTCTGTATCAATGTTGGAGACTTCTTCTGAGACAGTCTCAGACAATGAATAAGTAAACTTAGCCTGAGGCTCAAAAAATGCAACATATTTTCTTAATTTTAAAGTCATTACTGGATGATAATTACTTTGTATACTCCTGAGTGTGTAAGCATTTTGATGATTCCTTCTGGGCAGGTATATTTTAATCATCTTTACAGAATCACAGAATCATCAAGGTTGGAAGACATCTTCAAGATCATCTAATCAATGAAAAATCAATGAAAAAACGATTGTGAGCCACGTGGATGATGTGAAAAAAGGCATGAAAGCACTACTACACTCCAGTAAGATGCTGGATGAGAAAGATCAAGTCTGGACACAAAAAGTATATTCAAGACTCTACAGCAGTGATAAAAAAATAAAACACAGAATCAGAGAATCATCAAGTTTGGAAGAGGCCTTCAAGATCATCTAGTCCAACCATCAACCCAGCACCACCATAATGACCCCTAAAACATATCCCCAAGTGCCACACCCGGACACCTCTAGAACATTTCCAGAGATTGTGACTTCACCACCTCCCTGGGCAATTTATTCCAGTGCCTAACCACTCATTCAGTGAATTTTTTTCCTCCTATCTAATCTGAACCTTCGCTAGTATAATTTAAGGCCATTTCCACTTGTCCTTTCACTTCAGATATGGCAAAAGAGGCTGACCCCACCTCACTACAGCCTCCTTTCAGGTAGTTGTAGAGAGCAATGAGGTCCCCTCTGAGACTCCTCCAGACTAAACCCCAGATCCCTCAACTGTTCCTCACAGGACATGTTTTCTAGAGCCTTTCCCAGTTTTGTCAGCCTTCTCTAGACACACTCCAGTCTTTCAATGTCCTTTTTGAAGTGAGGTACCCAAAATTGAGCACAGTACTTGAGGTTCAAGTCTTGCATACTTTCATGTAAGGTGTTCCTAAAGACACGCTAATGTCATCCATGGCCTATCAGTAAAATGCTTCTAATATTATGGGAAATGATTCTCCACTTCATTAGGATGAAGGAAGGTTTGCTCAAGGGTGTGTGGTACCTTTCTAAGTTGGACATCTGGCTAAAGGGCTTTCTCATCTGCAGAAAGTGTCTGCATAATTCCTTTAAAACTTACAAATGAAAATTCTTAAAATCCTTAACTATTATAAGATTTTTTATGAGAGATTGTTCCATTTTTTCAATGGCAAAGCCAATATCAGACATCACTGAACTGCCTTCAGAAATGTCAGTGCATTTGATATCACCTGGAAGAAAAAAGTCAAAGTGAAACCAAGAAAATTCCCATTCAAAAGCATTTTTTTCAGGGAGGGGTTAATATGAATGAAATTATGATTTTTCTGTCAATAATAAGTGATATTTCTTCAGCATAGGGACCACTGACAATCAAGAATACTTGGTTTTATTTGTCTGGTACTGTTCAGAAAGTGAATGATAGCAAAGTTTTGCAGATAAATGTGTGTGATATTTACAGTGGTTGGCTCACCTTATATTTCCTTTTATTAGTTTTAAGTTCATACTTACTGTTGGTTTTCAAGACTGTTATATCCCTCTATCCTTCCTAACATTAAGACATATTAGGCATAAACCATAAATCTATTTCTTGCTTTATTATGAGTTGGCCTCAGAAAGGTAGATTTTATTTTTTTCTAAATAATGAAAAAATCAAGCTTCTGATCTAAGAACTTTGTTTTAAAACAGTGACTCAGTTAAATGAGATCATAAGTGAGGACACTTCCTGTAGTAAGAAGTGAATAGTCATTATAAATGACATACTCTTTTTTTCTCCTTGTGGAAGGTCAGAAAACCTAGATTCAATACTGAAGATGACATCAACCTGCAAAATATATGGACAGCTTGTTGGAAATGTTATGTGTGCCTCCTTTTCACCTTTCACCAAGTCAATACAGGAAGAAGCTGCAAGCTCACAGATGTGTGTTTTTTTCTGCTGCTGTAATGTTTATTTTCAGATGCATTCTTAGATCATCCATTCCATAGGGAAGGTCCTTTCCTTCTCTAGCACAAAGCTGATCGCTTTGCTGCTGTCCTTTTGATTTGGAGAGAAAAATCCCACATCTGATGTACAACTTTGATTTCCTAGTAATTAAAATTGCAGTGTGGGAGCTCATCTCTCCTCCTCCAATCCACCCTGCTGAGGTTCAAAGCTACCTTTGGAACATTTCCATCCTATGATGTGTTAATATTGAAGAGCTGTCCATGTTGTTATTTTCATATTTCCCCCAAATTTGCTGATGCTTTCCACAAGCAGGTGATACTTAAAAGCAGGAACTATGGCTAAATTCAACACATATTTTTACTGTCTGGGTAATGGGCTAGTCTGTTCACCTTTATATGAAAAGTGAGTGGTTTGACTTTTCTGTCTTTCAAGTACTTTTTTGTCTGTCTTTCAAAAGGACAGTGTCATGGGAACTTCTAATGTTACAAGGATCAATAGCCAATTTCCACCTATGTGTTAGTTTTGGAGAGGTGAACCCTAACAGTTAGGTTTGCTACAGTGTTATTGTCACTGAACTGGAATCAGTCCCCATCCAAGTAACAGAAAATTTTCCTCTGGCAAAGACAGCTATCTGTGCTGAACAGATATAAGAACAAAGATCAGTAAAGTGCTTCTATAAAATGATTTGGGTGCTTTAAACAAGATTTTTTTGTATTTTTCCAAAGACAATGATAGAAGTCTACCATTTCACAAAATCTAAAAGAAATTTTTCTTCCTGCATATTCACCCAAAATCTCTTGGCAGTTTCACATTTGCACTTCAGGCCAAAAATAAAATTGACATTAGCTTAGAAATGGGCTGCCAAATAGTATTTGCCTCCACATCTTTCCTTTTCTACCTCTGCAGGGTTACTGTCAGTGAGCCAGGAAGGCTGTAGGTCAAACATAAAGCCAAAGCATTTGATTCACAAAATTTCTTTCCAGGGATGAGTACTAGAGAAGCAGGGCCTTGTGATGCTCAGCTAGAAGTGTCCTCTTTAGATGGATACTTATTTTCAGTGTTCTACAATTTTCTACATACAAGTAACTATTAAAAAGACCCATCCATAGAGGTTCCATCCATGTCTTCAAAACATTACTGTGACGAAAAGTAATGAGAAAACCCCTCTGGCACTCATATAAGTATGACATATGAAACAACATTCTTTCTTAAGCAGACGAATGGAAGTTTAACTTTAAATGAAATACTGATTTTGAAGATTTATATACTCTTGTCTGTCTTGTATGTGTACTTCTATGCTTCTCAGTGTGGAGCAGCTATATCACCATGCCTCAAATAAAAGCCCCAAATTTTATTAAGCACTCATTTCCTCCAGTGTATCAGCACTGAGTTATTTAGCACAGTCACTTTTCTTATTTTGACACGTTTAGGAAAATTCACAGCATCTAACTGGCTTTCAAACTCCCACTTCTACCTATGTGGCTCATTAATCTGTCATTAATACACGTGGGATGCAAAAGAAAACGTGTAGCATAGGAATATTGACTGGCTCAAGAGACACTAAAAGGTTTCCTGTTGAACTCTGAGTGCCTTTTTCATCTTGGCTTTGTCTTGATTATTTGGTGGATTTTTTTTTTGGTGTGTGTTTGCAAAATAAAAAATAGGTCTTTGAGTCTTTCCTTTGTCTGCCATAGACATCATTCTACTGAAATACCATGGTTTGACAACCTTTCTCCTTTATTATTGGGGGAAAAAAAATCCTTTTTCCTGGCTGCAACAACCATTTCCCTCTCTTTTGCTGATGTTTTTGGGTGATGTATTAAGGATGAGTTTGGATATTAATCTGACTGCAGATCCTGAGCCTGTCTATCATGCAACAAGGTTTCTGGTCCAGAGAGGCACACAGTGTTGTATATTCTGATTGCAATGCAGAATCAGAGCAGAGACTCCAGAAATTTGGAGCTGATTTAAAATGTTCCTATTTTGTTTGCAGAATGTATTTCAATTTATTTTTTTTAGCAATTCTGTTTCCCAACTCTGTTATGAACCACAAGAGGAATTTCTATGAAAGGCCTAATGCTTTAGTTGTGTGCAGAATGCTCTTTCAGTGCTGACACTATCAAAACTAGCACAAAATACAGAAGCAACAATCATAACATTTTCTTGAGGTCTGAATATGATGCTCCTTTTGTCAATTGATTGGAACTCCCTGCAGAGCTGGAGCCTTGCTTTCAATTTTACTTACAGGGCATTTCAGCTTCAACTCCCCATTGACAAGATGCAGTGTTTGACTAGAAAGGAAGCTGAAGGAATGCCTGTCCTGCCACCCAGCACCTTGTTTCATGCCTTTTATATATTTCACATTAGTCAGTTATTGGATAAAAACATGATTTAGGGACAGCTCATGTTTCCTTTTCAAAAGTCAGTGGTTTCATCAACAATCTGTAGTATCAGATGCACCCTTTTGTATGAGTCTTGGGGTGAAGTATGCTTCAAAAACTATCTTGCGTGACTCTAGGTGAAATTCCAGTTTGTTATTAACAAAAGAGAAGTTATCACAAGGGTCCTTAGCATGTTAACTGGTGCATTTCCTAAAGCGAGTGATAGGAATTTGATCATGGTAAAATTATGGAGATTACTGAATTAGCTGCCTTTCTCTTGGGTTTTTCATTCTTATGATACTGCTCTGTAGTACTTCATTGTGGCTGAAATAACCAGAGATCTCAATAGCATGATGCTGCATCAGCCCTTCTGTAAAGACTCACTGTCTGGAATGTCTGATGGGCAGAAGTGATTAATCTGCAGCCACAAGTGTGCCATGTATGTCACAGTGCTCCTGAAATTGCCAGGACAATGCATTAGCCTGTTTGGGCATTGCTGTTCCTAAACTGCATGAGCAGAATTAGCAGAGAACAGAGAAGACAGCTGTTCTATTTGTTCACAGAGATCTTCTGCACTGTTTTGCACCCTTTGAAGCTCTTCGTACCGTGTTTAGTCCTTAGGGAGAAAAAACTCAGGATCAGACACTTTCACTGAGTCTGGTACTGAGGAATTTTTTTTTAATGACCAATGGTGGATCCTCTTAGCAAGTTGAACTGCCATAGTTCAGTAATCAAGTGCTTTAAAAGCAGGAAATGCAACATTCTGTTTAATTTGGACATCATTAATTTCTAACAAAACATTGCATAATTCCTAGTTCTATAATTAATATCTAGACATACATAAAACATCTTCTTGAGACATTATAAAAAAAGCAAGAAAATTATTGCCTAAAACTAAACTTTAAAATCTTGTGTTTGATATAGGAGACACAAAGACCAATCAACCTCTACAGATTACTAAAGCTTCTTAGTCCACTAGCTTACAGGAAGGTTCCTGACACATAGAAAATTATCTCAGTATTTTATATTTGTATGAAAACATTTGAACAAGAGTAATAGTACATCAGTTGTCACTATCACCAGTAACAAGACATTGCTTATATTTAAGTAAAAATAAACAATACAGCAATGTAACCAATATCAAATTAGATAATTAGCAATTCCGCCTCAGCAATTCAAATTATGTTTAAGCAAAAATAATTATACCAAAAATAATCTTTGAGTGCTGAAAAGTGATCTTTTTTGATTACAAACCAACTTTAATTACTTTTCTCAATTTAATTAGGCATTTAATTTAAAATTTTAAAATTCTATTAATGCAGCTGTACTGTTACTTAATGACTAGATTGCAGCTTAGAAACCATTATGATCCTTCTTTCTTAAATTTTTGGTTTTACACAACAGCTATTCCCCTGCTTCTATGAACCAAGGCACATGGATTAGAGGAAACAAGTTCACTTGTTTTCTATCAAAATTTACAAATTATAATTTCAAATATCTTCTATAGATTGTATTTTGGTTTCTACTTCAATGAAACTGTTGGAATTAGGCAACATTTCTTTCATAACCCTTCCCAGCAGTGGATCTTAAAGATGCACTTTACCAAGGTACCAAGGTACACAGCTGTATTTCCACACCTTAAATTAAGAAGTCTAATATGTCTCTCAGTTAACAGGAAAAAAGAGGAAAACCTGGAAGATAAAATACTTGGCATTTATTATGTTTTCAAAATGTTTTCAGCTATTGCAATTTCATAGAATCATAGAACAGTTTGGGTCAGAAGGGACCTTAAAAATCATCTAGTTCCAAGCCCCCAGCCATGGGCAGGCACACCTTCCACTAGACCAGGTTTCTAGAACAGTATCCCTAGCCTTTGAAATCTCAGTGCAAACAGAAAACAGTGGTTTTTTCTCTACAGTTCCCTTTCAGGAGCTGAATAAAATAGTGCATAGAAACATAGAAATACAGAGGTAAGACCATCATAATTTGGGAAAATACACAATATGCAATTTTCAATTCAATTTTATGAAGTTTGTGAGACTATAAAGAACAAGAGGTTACAATTGTTTTATTCAAAATAAGACACAATTTTAATTGCACGTGGTTTAAATGAAAGTGTATGTCGCCCTGGTTTTTGCAGTGTTCTATGTTTTTACTTCGGTAGTAGAATTTCTCATGTATTTTCTGTAAACATAGTCCTTGTTTTCGTAACTGGCCTAGATTGTCTTGAACTTCTGTATTGTTTTCATTCCTTTCTCCTAAGGTGGAGAAAGATGATAGACTATGCCATTATCCTGTGAAATTGTAGAGGTGGTAACCTCATTGACCAATCCACGATTGTCTTAGGAAAGATATAAAAATGAGAGAATAAAGAAAGGCAGGTGCTCTTTTTCTGGTCCTGCCTGGTGGTCCTGAACTGCTGCTCTGAAGTCTGTGTGTTTCTTTCATGTCCGACAGTGCGACAAGTGTAGATTTGTTGGAGAATAGCTCCACAAACAGGGCCATAGGCCGTTGAAGGGCCTCTGCAAGCAAAGCCTAGTTTAACTGAGACAAGTAGTAGGGCAGGCATAAGCCTTGCTAATGTGACAGGGAACTCAAAAGCAAAGTGTCCTTGAGCTCTGCGGAAAGTCCCTAAGAAGAACTTGTAACTGAAAAAAACAAAAAGAAGAATGTAAACAGAAGAAACTCTATGTAAATTGTAACTTTTGAAACTAACCAATGAAGTAGTGACAAGTAGACATAATTAATCAAAATACTATATAAGCTGTAGCTGTGTACTAATAAACCGAGCTTGATTTATCACTCACATTGAGTTGGTGTCTTGCTCCTCTCGCCCCCCGACATAGATTAACAATGTTAAGAAAAATATGTTTAAAAAGATGTGTTGTTTCAGCCAGATGATTAAAATCCAGACTGTTACACATTGCCAATGGTCAAATTACTGTGGCATACAAGATGGCTGAAGTCATACCTTACTTATGCTGACTTATGGATGTGAAATAAAAAAAGATGATTATTAACAAATATCGAAATAGCTGAGATGTAGAAAACGTGCCGGGCACTCTACGATCCGCCTGCCAATGGTTGCTCCTAGCTCACCTGAGGGACCTCGAATGCCCTAACCGCAAGGTGGGCAGACGAGGGAGACACGCAGCCTCATCAGGGACTAGGAGCGTTGGTGGGTCGTGAGTTGTTCCCGGAACCGTGGAAGAATTAGGGAGGACCCGACAGCTGGGTAGCAGAATGGTTTTATTCTTCTGAGTCCCGGAGCTGAAGGGCCCCGAGCTAGCTCAGACAATGACTTATAACAGAACCAGTGGGCCAATAAGGAGAGGGAAGGGAGGCGGAGCTGGGGAGGAGTATGGGGATCACAGTCAATGGGATGGGAGCAGGGGAGGGGATAAGGGTAGGTGACAAATCAAGGGTAACAGAACTAAGAACTCTCTGGAAAAATGGGATAGTACAAACTTAAAGGAACAGCTTATAGAACCAATGACTATCGACTAGGAGGAGTCAGGGGGGTGGCCCATACCTGGGCTAAACTATTGATGTTTCAATCCCTGGGGTGGTATTGGGACTCGCCGACTAGGAGCGTCCAAGGGGTTTTTACCACCGCTACACTGAGAGATGCAAACTGGACAGCTTGTCATATTGATGGACCCTAATGAGTTTATAGTTGAATAGGATAAAGATTATAATGAAAAAAGAACTCAGAGTGCATAAAGCTCTGCAGTAACAAGATGACTGCTGTAACAACACATGGCCTTACATACAATATTGTCCATCTTCCACTTTGTAGAACATCTGCTGACCAAGCAGTCTCTCCTTAAGAGAATAAGCCTTTTCTCATTTTGTAATGTGTAAGAGCTGGGAGTAGAAAGAGTTACAAACGATATTCTTTTCATCAGAAACACCATTTTCATATTTCAAATCAATTAAATATAAGTAAGTGGTTACTGCAATTGAATACATTAAGGTATCTCAGTTGAGCTGCAATACCTGACTGGCTGAGCACTTATCCCACTACAAATGTAATGTCAGACACCACCTTAAACCAACCTCTTTCATGGCAGGAGACTGTGCAAGTAGTTACTGCTGGAAGGTTAAGAGGTACTTCTGTAGGCTGCATGTGTATTTTTCCATTTTATCAGTGCTGCCATATATCATAAATTACCAAGTCTTTATTATTTTTCCAGTAATTTTTCATTTTCTGGAGTTACTTTTTGCTTGCATAAGGCTGTACTATGTTCTACTGCATAAGGGGAAGGAGCAGGAATTAGCAGTAGTATTTTAAGATAACCTATTTTAAAGAATGAGGGGATGTTAAAAGCAAGCTCTAGGTATGAGAATGTTTCCCATCTAGTTAAAACTGCTTAGTTAAAACTACTATAGAAGGGAAAGACAAACAAATCGATCATCTCTTAGACTTGAAATGCCCAAAAATCCTTTAGGAAAAAAACCAAAACTTGGCCATATCATATGTAGATATTGTAATTGCTTAGAAAGATTGTGGTTACATCCTGGCAGCTTCAGTAAGTATCTAAACGAAAAAGAAAAGCTAAACGTCTTGACTTTCTGTCTAAAAGGGGAAATTAAGCACCTTTGAGCTTTCTGCTTTTTAGAGGACTTTGCAGAAATGAAAAGCTTCCTTCTTCTTGGGGGAATTGAATTTACTGGCTCTTCTATCTGCGTGCTAAAGTCTTCATTCTCTCTCTTCTTTGCAGAGAATTTCCAGAAGACATATTTAAGACACAAGCAGAGATTATGGAATTAACTGTCAAAGTGAAGAGAGCCAGCCTGAGAGTAGCATGGAATGTTTAGACTTCTAGAAGAAACTCAGAGATGAAGTAGCTGAATTAATAACAATGATATCTAATCTTTAAAACTCCTTTGCTCAAGACTGGGGGATGGCAAACAAAACACCAATTAAAAAAAAATAAATCTGCACAACATTTTCAGGTGTGCTGGCTTGTAAACCTGGTGTCTATAGCAAGAAAACTAGGAGAAACTATAATTAAGAGTGGAATAGGTGTAGATGTGAAGAGATGCACTTTACCTTGGAAAAGTCAGCATGACTTGCAAAGGGAACTACTGTCTTGAAAATTTATTGGAGGTCTTTGAAAGGGTCAGCAGGCATATGGATAAAGTGGATGTGATTGATATAATCTATTTGGATTTAGATATTAAGCAGCCATGCATAAGAGGTAAGAAGGTCATAACATAGATAAATAATTGGTTATAAAACAGGAAACAGAGAGTAGAAGTAAATAGTCAATTCTCCCAGTGAAGGGAGATGAGCAGTAGAATTCCACAGGAATATGTGCAGGGGATGATTCTGCTTAATATGGTTATCAGTGACCTGCATAACAGGGTGAGCAGTGATGTAAGAAAGTTGGGTGATGACACTAAATTATTCAAGGTAGGATGAGGTCTGACTAGAAGAAATTGCTGAAGGTTTTTATGAGATAAGTGAAAGAGCAAAAAAAATAAAAAAAGGGCAGATGAAATTCAGCATAATTAAATGTAAAAGGATGAGAAGAAGGACAAAATTCTACTTTCATATACAAAACACTGAGGTAACTGTTGCCAGTCAGGAGAAATTTTTTGTTGCTGAGAAAGAGGTTTGCACTGAAGTGTCAGCTGGTGCTCAGTAGCCATCATAAAGCAAATGTTAGTAATTATAAAGAAAGTAAGAGCAAAACAGAGATCGCTTTCACCATATAAAGTCATGGATTCAGACATATCCTGGAAATTTCTATGCTGTCCTGAGACTCTCATCTCAAATTCATGGAGAACTGAAAAAATGCAGAGAAAGGTGACAAGAATGTTCAACTGTCTGTAACAGCTTTCATGCATGGAACCCTTGTGTGAGCTACAAGTCTTCTGTTGGAAAAGAGTTGACATGGGGGAAGGATGTGACAGAAATTAAAAAAACCTCTTGAGTGATATGAAGACAGTGGGCAGAGATTAAACTGTTCACAGTCTCTTCTAGTCGTAGAACAAGAGACAGTCAAATGAAACTCACAGAACCCACTTTTTTTTTTTTTTTTTTTAAGAGGAGAGGTGATAGTTGATAGTTGATTATACAAGACACTAAAGAGGAACAAGTTCTTGCAGAAGAATAATTTGCATGTGCAACATCTTTGTGGGCTTAAGGGGAGGTTGGACAAATTTATGCAGAAGAAACCTATCAAGGTTTCTTCAAACCTTTCTTCTTTTGTGTTTTCTTCAAACACAAAAGCCCCTCATCTGATGAGAGCTCAGCAGATCTCTGAAACAGAAGCACCTGGAGGAGAGGAGAATGATAAGGAGAGACACAGATTGTTGCTGTTCATTGTCCTCCAGACTTTGGTCCATTGTTACAATCAGTTTAGTGGAGTAGATCCCAGTTGGTTTGACCTAATGTGGATATTCTTACATTCATATATTCTAACCAGGTTTCCTACTCAGCTTGCCAATTGTCACATCCCAAAGCTGAATTCCAAGGCATACTAAAATGCAGTCAGTGTGGTGGATGTATAAGCTGGGCCTTATAATGAACTAAAGAATAAACTTATATGATAACATGTACATATATCCAGTGTCATGCCCATTGATGCTGGGTCAAGAGCATACAAAGTACATGTACACCACATCATCTCACACTTCTGTTCTCCCATTTATAAAAGCTTGCTCTGGGGTTCAAAAAGGACAAACATGCTGCTGAAGAGAGCCTGCAGATGGAGGGAGGATAATCGGTGGTATCCAGCAAGAGTAAAACTATGTAGACACATAAACAGAGAACGATCCATCTGCCTGCTTGGCTCCTGGTAAACCCTGAGCACTTGTGACTGTACGTAGGCAGTTTTTATGAGCTGTGATGATGACAGCTACATACGTGCTTCAGAGACCATGAGTGTGAAACTTCATTGAAACTATGATTTTTTCAGGTTTTGCATATTTAGACTTCTTTTCTCATCTTTCCCACCAAATTAAAACAAAACCTTCTGAATATAGATGGCTTATAGCTTCTTAATAAACATGTAAATAAACTAAGGATGAAACAAAACAGATTTGTTGTTGTTTTGATTTTTTTTCCCGTGTTTTACCTTTGTCTGATTTATGGTAATTGGTTTGTACTTTTGACAGACTAACATATGTGGGACATTCTATCCATGACCCACTTAAGTTGAGTCACATTATCTAAAATAAATATTTTTCTGGAAAATATGCCTTATTCACACTCTTGTAATTAATTTCTTGTATTTATTTATCATCGATTTTTATTATTAATTGATATTGTTCTACTGTCCTTCCTAGAAAGTGCTCATGTATGTATGTACCTCATACATATAAGGTAACTTCTGGTAAGAGCTGCAGTGTGACCTTAAACAAGAGAATTTTTGCAAAATTAATTATTAAAGACTCCTGCAGTAATCTTGAAGTTAAAGAATAGGGCTTAAGACAGAGGTAATAGGGGATCTATTGCTAGCCATGTTCCTGACATAATAGTTATGAAATTTATTCTAGTTTCTAAGAAAAAGAAACATAAGGAATTGTAGCTAACACTTTTTTCTCCTAAGGTAAATGGAAAATCCTCAGTGGAAGGATATACTTTCAGCAAATATATTCATGTTTTCCCATCAGAATTTACCCATTCTTTTTCATCTGAAAGACTGAAAATAAGAAGGACAGTAGAGATGGTTATTTGCAGCTGAAATTTTGGAATGTCATCACTGTAATATTTTTGTTTATAGAGTTAGTTCCTGCCATAACGTTGACTGGGAACAAAGATAAGTACTTAGGATGAGAAAACGTTTCCATTCTATCCAGTGATGTGAGGGAGCATTTAGAAGCAACCGGGAGACCAGACTCTGTAAAAAAGAAAGTGCCACTTTCATTATAGTGATATATAAGAGCTGTGTCTGAAAACCTACCTAAGACTATCCCTGAAGAGGGCTCAGAGACTGTCTGTGGCTGAGAAGAGCTATGCACCTGCTGCTTACAATAGCTAGAGCACACCAGGATGATTGGAATGTGTTCAGTTCTAATTTATTTTGAAAAATAGCCAGTGGATCAAACACTAAGATAATGAAAGAAGATTCCACTTCAGTTACCTCTACAGCAAGAAATTAGATAGTCTTATATCTTAGTATCTGTGATATTTTAAGACCTTCAAATGTTAAAGCAGGGTTCCTGTGATGTAGTTCATTGTTTGTTTTGTTTTTTTTGCATTTTCCTAGCAAGAAGAAAGTATTAGTCAGGGAAGGATTAATTAGGAGACACACTGGGAAAAAAAAAAAAAAAGAAACCTCATTTTCTGGAAGATCTATAGTATTCTCTATTCTCTGTTTATTGGTCAAACAGATTATTTTTTACGTCCATACTGTTAAAACTCTTACAAACACAGGATAGAAAATTTAGAGACCACAACACACACACATTACCATTATTTATTTAGATCATCATCCAAAGGTTCCTGATGTCACTGGAAAAAATACAATAAATACATCTATTTCTACGTTTGTATGCACATGTAGACATGTTAGCTAATGAAAGGTGTTGGTGAAGAAAGAAAACTAAAAAAAGCACGAGAAAGTGAGAAGGAAAAGGATAAAATCTATTCAACAATAACAAATAGAAATGGGATGGTTCAGTGGCTCTTGATTTAATACTTCTGGACAACTCCCCACTGGAAATCAAGAATTACAAATCAGTGATATGTGTGTTTTGTTCATCTCCTCATCAATGTGCTGAGCATGAAAATAGGATCTAATTTAATGCTTACTCTAAGAGATGATTACATGATGTGCACACAGTGCATATTTGTATAATAACATAAAGGACTGAATATGAAAACAATAAAAACACATCTGTTACCAAGTCTTACCTTTTTTCCAATGACTTATTTTTTTCTCCTTATGTATCTCTGTCTTATATTTGAAACTTCATAGCTGCAGCACGCATTTCTGCTCAGTCCACAGGAGTAGGTAACAGTTTGCTTCAATTTTCTTTTGTCCTATTACCTCAATCCCAAAAGAGTAAGGCCCACTAAAGATAAAATTTTTGTGTGTTAGTTTTTAAAAGAAGCAAGAAAAAGGATTCTTTTGTTGTTTTGGGTTTTTTGTTTTGTTTCTTTGTTTTGTTTTCCTTCTTTTTTTCTTTTTCTCCCCTTCTGATATGACAGAAGTAATATATGTGTCCTAGTCCCTGCCAGAACACAGTTAAATTTTGCAGTAGCCAGGAGGGGTCATGGTTAGAACTTGGAGGTTATTCTGTACTGTCTTGTCATTGCTGGAGCTGGGGGAAAGGGGAAAGGGGAAAGGGGAAAGGGAATGTCTTCCAGAGAGAAGGGGTCCCTTTCAGTTGAGTTTCAGTGGGCACACTGAGTTGGGGAGTACCATTGCTAAACCATGACAATATGGCAGAATGTATTCTGGGACCATATGCTTTAGACAATAAAATCTTCTGATAAAAGAATAATGACTAAGTCAGATAGATTGCTTAGTGTTCCACAAAGAAAGAATCAAGTGGCCTCATGACTGAAAAGGTCTTAAATCTTGTTAAACAGTTGATAATTTTTAATTAGCAAAATGGAATGTTAGCTGCATTGCAATAAAGGCTTTGTGTACCTGCCCAGCGCTGAGGTCAGGACTCCCTGATCTGTTCATCAGTGATTCTCTACCATACTTTGCCTTCACAAGAAAACAGCACATAAATTTAAAATCTGAATAGCTTTTTACATAATTCTGTTACGTTTTTAGTGTTTTTAGGGCCTTAAGCTGTTATGTAAACTTCCACAAAGAAAAACAAGCAATGAGATATCCACAATCAGCCTTCTAACATGCTCTGATCGTTTCTTGGTACTACCTACTTTTTTTCCCTTTAGATTAGTGTGATATAGATGAAATTCAATCTATTAATCTAGTGTGCAATACATTTTGCCTACATGAACTGCAGCATATTTTAGACCTCTTTAAAGTTTCAACAGTGTCACTTGAAAAAGTATGATAAGTTCATTTTGAGACTTTCTATGACTGGGTATTAAGCATGTCTGTGTGTCTGCATTAAAGTCCTGACTTTTTATATTTTGAGAAAATCTGTGTTTTATAAATGTAACACCTACTTAAATGATGTAAAAAGTAAAATGAGGAGATAACATACTCACAGGTCTTCACTGTGCAGAAAAGATAGTTCAGCTGGTTTAAAAATAACAGAAAAAATATCAGAAAAAGGGAGAAACTATTATAGCATGTGTGGGTAGATTGCTAACATCATAGAAAAATCACTCCCCAATTTGATATGTTTATTGTCATGCCCTTTAGATAACAAGTTGTCACTTGGCCTTGACGCTGTTCTGGAAAGCATAACACTAATTAACAGAAAAACAAAATCCAAAACCCAAACTCAATGATGCAAACTCTCCCCAGAACCTCTACAAGAAAAAAAAAACAAAACCAACTAACAAAAAATCCCCAACAGCCAAACCAAAAAGTCCAGGAGGGAGGGGGAAGAAGTGATATATTTTCTCAGAATAAACTTCATCTTCATTAGTAAACCAAAGAATGCATGCATACTTTCCTCTGTTTTCTATTGCTTAGAAATAAAGAACAGTGGTATAAAGCCCTTGTGTTGTTACAGTCAATTTACAACACCCTATTTACACCAGCTGAGAAACTGGCTCATAATGTTGTTTAAATAGGATGACAGCCCAGAAAATTTTCTGATGAATGAGTCACCCAGTTGTGGAACCAAAATTCATTCCTGACCCACTATGGCTGCTACATTTATATTATAAAGGAGGTCGTGGCTGTTTTACGTTAAATATAGTACCCTGAGGATTTAATTAAAAGGGATTTAAAATTATGAATACCGCAGCCAGACAGGTCATATTGGATAATCCAGTTTTATTTTACAGTAATTGGTTACACAAGTTATTATTACATAATTTAGAACATCATGATTCTCAGTGGAAGTCCTTGTGCATTTAATTAACCATGAGTACAAACTGACTTTAAAAAACTGAAGTCATTAAGCCCGCCTTAAATAGTCTTTTCAAATGGAAATTGACAACATTTTCATTTAAATTCCTATAATTTTGGAGTTTTTAAATGAAGAAACAAGGTAAATAATGGTGACTTAATTGCTGTTTTATTTTTTACTTTTAATTATTACTTTTAAGTGGATATTTCATATTTGGATTTTGATCTAAGGTTGTCATAACTTGATTTTTGCATGTTCTGATCTTACAGTTAGCTTGACCTCCATTTTGGTAAAGTTTGCAGAACTCTAAGTTTCTAAGCATGAGAAATACTGGCTACTGATCATGTGTCTTTGCTGAGGTCTACAGATTTTGATGCATTTATAAAAAAAGGTGGAAGACTTTTACTGTGATAATGGCAAATTTTAAAGGACAAGAGGGAATTTAGCCTTTACTTAACTGAAAGACCAAATGACCAGTGTGTACCTCAGTGTGATTGTCAAGAATGATGGAGCACGCAGTTACTTTTTCTGAACTGGGTCAGAATCTTTTTTGTTGCTTTTGTTAAGCTTTTTGAGATTGATTTTGAGATTGTTGTGAAGTTCCCTTCACTGGAGATATTCAAGAACTGTCTGGATGCAATCCTGTGCCATGTGCTCTGGGATGACCCTGCCAGAACAGGGAAGTTGGGTTAGAGGACCCACTGTGGTCCCTTCCAGCCTTGCCCATTCTGTGATTCTGTGAGATGCTGGTGACTACAATTTTCAGTACCACTCTGGGGGAAACAGGATACCCAGACTGTGACATCAAGGCAGCCCCACCTCCAGAGACTTGACTGAGAGTGTAGCTGCTGTGGATGTGTCCTTAGAGACCCCAGGGGGAGAAGACTTAGAAAAGGAGAAAGATAACTGGTGGAGAAAGTTCCAAGGAGATAGGAAACCCCTGGAAAGTGAAGTGACCATGGTTTAACCCAGGACAAACCAGAGTAGCCACTGCTGGTGTCCATCATCTCCTCCCTCCCCCTAAGAGCCTTTGTTCTATTCCCTGTTATCTCCTGGGCCCCTTTCCTTCCCTACCCCATAGGACCAAATAACCTTAGGCCTTCCCTATACTCCCCCAAACCCCATGGTGATTGGTGATACATGGTAACTCTTAAGGCTGTGTTGGAGGGCCCCTCGCCCTCTTGGACCCTGCCTCTCCTCTGTGTGAAGACTCTGCAATAAAGCCACTCAGAATTAAAGGCATTCCAAGGGCCCTCTCATTATTCATCTTCAGCTGATAGCTAAACTGGATCGTTCCTGCACCACACCACAGGCCGCAGTTTCTACGGCTAATGTCTACGAGACGCTGCCAGAGTGCTTTGGGATAGGGGCACTCCTGGAAATATAGCCAGCTGGAATCTGTCGTGGCAACGCCAGGCTGGACAGAAAAACCAGCGAGCTATAGAGAGCACAGACTGGGTCAGAGACAAACCCTTAGCAAGAGCTTGTTTCCCTGCCAGTCCAGGAGCCGTATGGATGCAGGCAGCTGATCACAGTATCAGTACAGTTTCTTTGCAGCATTTCTTTCACTAATTGCATCCTGCTTCAGCCTGTTTGGGTACGAAAAGTGATTTATCTGGGTTACCATCAAGAACATGGTACAATGGAAGTGCTCTCTGGCACATCATAATGTGCAATATTAAACAGTGTTTATCCACACATACATTTGCATTGCAGGTCTGGGCAATTGTTAAATGCAGCACAGTCAAACCTGAATCCAGTGGGAACGATAAAAGGCAGGTTGCTATTTTTGCTGTTTGCTTAATTGTTCTATATGACTGAGAAATAGATGAGAATTTACTGCAGGCTTTTGATATTCAGTGTTGCTGTGTCACAGTACATTGAGAATAATGAATAGGATATTCACTCTGGAGCAAAGAACATTAGTTTTCTTACCTAGGAAACACGGAAGCCAGCTGGAGAGGAGAAAATTGCCAGGTAGATTGTCGACATAAAGGCAAAGGTAACATGCTGATAATAACCAGGGGAAATATGAAGATAATAACAGAGGATGATAAGAACCCAGCTGAGGAAGAGAGGGGGGTCTGGAAGATCAAGTGATCCCAAGCTGTGCACAGCTATTATGCAGATGGAGGGGCACCTCTGCTCCTGAAGAAAGGAGCTGATTTATTTCCCATGTAGCAGAATGTGTTAACTCCAACCTTGTATTAAACAAGATCAGGCCTTCTTCCTATTATCAGGAGTGTGTATTTCTTGACAGATTTCCACACCACTGCCTTGTTGTGGATATATCGTTATTTATCCCACTTTGCCCTCCCTCCCCCTCCCCCTTGGCTGTGGGGCTCTGCAAGTCATAGGCAACTGTCATGTCAGGTCTATGTGAATCTGTCAGATTCACGATGAGGAAAAATTGAGTGATCACTCCTTGCTGCTGTGTTTACTCTCTTTTCTGTCTGCAGCAGGCCTATTTTCAGAGAGACGCTTTCCAGAACGCTTCCCGTCAAGGATCCCGGGAGGAACGAGGGGAGCCACGCTCGCCGTGCTGCTGCCCAGCAGTGACACAAACCTGGGATAATCTCTCTGCCTCCAGCAGCTCGTCCTGGAGTACCTTTCCTCTGTAAGACACCTATTCCTTGCAGCCTGTTCCAGCTCTCGTAGCCATCTGCCATCATTGGAGAGTGAGGAAGAGGAGCTGAGGAGTGGGAGAAGAGGCGGGTTGGGCAGGGAGGCAGCAGCAATGATAAGTTGGGGGGAGCATTTTGTCCTGCTCTGGAAATCAGCTTGCTTTTAGCAAGTGTAGTTTTCTGTTTTTCAGGTTGTCTACCAGTGGTGGCTATGCAAATATTTTTTCTACCTTTCTTTACCAAGTCATAATAATTAATACCAGTTTTGAAATTGCAAATTCCCCGAACTCTATTTCTGCTTCATCTTCTCTTTTTTTTGTTTTTTTACTTTTTTTTCCTGCTTCTAATTATTTTCTTCTTCTCCTCCTTTTTTTTTTTTTTTTTTTTTTAATTACTTGGCTGAGTTTTGCATCATTGTCCTAACCAGAACAAGAGAAATGAGAACAATCTTTGAAATGCGATAAAAGTCATTAGGCATTATACTGTATATTTATGACTGTGACTCACACAATGTTTTGAGTCTCAGTAACAGCAAATGTATCATAGGATGCAGTAACTGAAGTAACATAGCAAGTGACTATTAATTGCTGTCCTAAAATCCTGATGTCTTGCTTACACATCCTATAAAGTTCTGTTTTACCAGCAACTATGCTACTTTTTTTTTTTTTTTGTTGTTGTTCAAACTGTGACTGTCTCCTTCTCCCAGATAAAATTTCCATTGGAGAAAGGATGAAAGTGCTCTCCCCGAGCAACTTTCCATTGTTGGTTACTTGTGGCAGTGGTGCAGGTTACCCCAGAAGAAGAATTTCCAATGAGAAAGCCCTGGGGGGAGGAGGAGGGCTCCCCCGAGGTAGAGCAAACAATAGTTTAGCCCAGAAGAGGCTGGGCTCGAGACAGGTTAATACCCCCAGGGCTCATTGGGGAGCACCACCTGCCCATCTAAGTTAGTCACCCCCAGTTTCCTAGAGAGTTCTCAGTTACTGGGTTGTTCATTGTATCACTCCCCTGTCTGTAACCCTCGCTCATCCCCCCTCTATCCCTGGTTCGCTCCCTGTCCCCTGCTCCTCCCCAGTTCCTCCCCTCTGCTACCCGGTGATTGGTCACCGGGGGAACAATAAAAGATCGTGTCCCAGGGGAATCGAGGTCCTCCGATCCCCGGTGTCACAGAGTGCAGAACCTCGTGTCTGTGTCTCTTCATTCCTGGGTTGGAGGAACCCCCTGAGGTGTGGGAGAGTTCGCCTACCGAGCAGCCAGCAGGGAGCAAGGGCAAGAGTCGCTCGGCGATTGGGAGCGAGGCTGGCCCCCGAGGACCCAAGTCACATCCGCCTTTGCTAGTAGCCACCTCCACTCCACCGAGGAGGGAGGCGGACGGCCACAGCTGACGCCCAACGTGGGGCATTTGGTCAGCTTGACCACTTGCCTCATCGGAGCGACCTTCGCCAGAAGCGCGCCGTTGCAGCGTCGGCCGCCCTTCCTGAAGAGCTCCGCGTTTTAGTGGACTTTTCGGGAGGGGAGATCGAGCATCCTCTCTCCCGATGGGGTGTGGAGAGAGCCTCGGTCACCACACCACCCTAGCCAGAGGACTGTGACTGGCGGTCAGGGACGGGAGAGGTGCCAGGGATCCGGGACCCGGCACGGGGAGTAAAATCGCTGCGCAGCGTCCGGAAAGTGAGTTTAAGAATTTCCCCTGACCCCACCGCGTTAGCTTTCCTGTTTGCCTCGGCTAGGAGTTGCTGCCATTATGGGTGCCCGGCTTTCCAGGCAGCAAAAGGGGTTTTACTCCCAAATTAAGGGAGTTTTAACTGCGGAGGGGAAGCGTTTTTCGAAACCTCTTTTAAGGGAATTCGTTAGATGGGTTTTTATTCAGTTTCCCTCGGTTTCTTTAGATTTAGTTCGAGATCTGGGCTTTTGGGACAAAGTGGGGGATTTAGTAACTAAAAAGGTTCGGGAGGGAGATGTTAGCGTTACTCGTTTTTATTCGGTTTTGATTTTAATTTGCGATTCTTTGAGGGGACTTAGTAAGGGGAAAGTTGAAACCCCAGTTCCTCCTACCCCACTTTCCCTACCACCCCACTCTCCTCACCCCCCTTCCCTAAAGCGTCGAGACTCGCGTCGGGTGTCGTTTGCCCTCGATCCCCCGCAATCTCCGGCGCTCCCTGACCGGTGGGGAGAGGGCTCCTCTGCACCAGACCTTCCCTTAGATGTTTTACCTATGCCCGAATACCCGATTGCGCCCGTTATGCCCCCCCCTTATCGTAGTTATAAAAGAGAAGATAGCCGCAGTGAAAAACAAAATGGCGCCGGCCGCGTGGCCAGCGCGCCTTCCACCCCCCTTTTTGGCGCCAAAAGCCGTTTTGCGCGAGATCCCTCCCCTTCCCCGGACTCCTCCCCTGAGCCTGCCCACGGAGTCCTCCGCCCCCGGGGCCGTCCCTCCCCCTGCGTCGCGTCGGGGCGTGGTATCGCGTCGGGCCCCTCCCATCCCCTCGGGACCTCCAGCCGGCCCCGCGTGGCACCCGTCCCCTCGCGCGCCGCCCTTTCCGGCTCCGATTCCCACGCCCCCCCTTCCGGGTCTCGACACCTAGAACCCGGAAGGGAGGGGGCCGAGGCCTGCCGGCACTCAGGGCCCCGGAGCCTAGAACCCGGAAGGGAGGGGGCCGAGGCCTGCTGGCACTCGGGGCCCCGGAGCCTAGATCCCGGAGGCCCACAGGCCGAGGCCGGTGCCAAGGCCTGGGGCCGGGCCCCAGCCTGCCCGGGTTCAGATCACCTAGAACCCGGGGGCCTAGGGGGCGCGTCCCAGGAGGCGGGACAAAGCCTGGTAGCCCTACCGGTCCACCTGGGTAGACATGGGCGGAATCCCCGGTGGGAGCCTTTTCCATTCTCCCAGCTTCGAGACCTATGTAAGATGATCAGTGATCACGGGCTAGAATCATCTTACAGCCAGGGCATGCTCAGAGCAACATTTAGGTCCAACCTCTTAGTCCCGGAGGACCTTAAGTCAATTATGGAAGGGATCCTAACTCCTGAAAATTATATGCTATGGGAAAGGGCTTGGAAACGCCTACTAGAGGACCTCCTGGGAGAATACGATGGAGAGGATGAGGTCGATGACCTGACAATGGACCACCTAGCAGGCGAGGGGGACTTTAGCAAGGGTGAGGAGCAGGCTGCACAGCTCCCAACGAGAGCGATTAGAGACATACAGCAGGCTGCGCTCAGGGCCCTCCTGACGCTACCATCTGCAGAGGTGCCTTCAGATGGGTATGCCACCATCAGGCAACAACCAGAGGAGAGCTTTGTTAAGTTTGTAGGCCGAGTGAGGATGGCTCTCGAGAAACAGGAAGAAGACCCCTCAAACCAAGCAAAGCTCCTCCGGTCAGTGGCATACACCAATGCCAACGCTGCCTGCAAGGCAGTCCTAAAAACCCTCCCCAAATTGCCTCGGCCCACCTTAGAGGCAATGTTAGAAGCGTGCGCCGAGATCACCCCCGAGCAATCAGTAGCACCCCCTCCTCCAGGCCGCGGACCCCAACAGCAAAGGAGGTATGTGGCAGCAGCAGGGGCTGCAGCATGGGCTGCCACCCCTGAAATTGACAATAACCGAACTGGACATAACAAGTGTTATAACTGCGGACAGGGTGGGCACATCGCACGCTTTTGTCCAAAGCCCCGGAGAAATAACACCTCTTGTTCTAAGCCTCCCGCAGGTCCCGGAGCGGTGCTCTGCCCGTGTTGCTGCCAGCACCAGGGAAACGGGCAGAAGAGTGCAGTACAGCACTGCGCTGTGACACCAAATTAAATGCTGACAACACCGGGACCACCATCACCGCTCCGGCGAGACCGCCCGCCACACCATCGGCGGGAGAGGGGGACACTGCAGCGGCCAAGGACAGGACCAGGTTCCACCTGGTAAGTGCCCACCCTCAACATGTCACCAACACAGACTTTCGTAGTTATAACGTGTTTCTTTGTGGAGACATTTATAAGAGGACAGAGCTTTTGGTCGTGGGGGACTCCACGAGGGGCCCTCCCGGGCTCTTTGTGCTCCCTCAGATTGTTACAGCTATCCCGGGACAGACTTTTAAAATCACCGCCGCCTGTCACTCGGCCCCCTGGTTCGTGTCCAGGGGCCAGTGGCTGGCTCATGCAATAATTATTCCGGAGGACCTTCCCAAGACGAAGATGACACCACGGGCCATGTACTCAGAGCTCCTGGGGACCGACAAGCCCACCCTGTCTTGCCGCCTCAAAAACGGCAAGGCAGCGGTGCACATCCGAGGAATGATGGACACAGGATCAGACGTGACTATCATTTCAGCAGCAGAGTGGCCACATGG
Source organism: Eopsaltria australis (assembly GCA_034509425.1). NCBI lineage: Eukaryota > Metazoa > Chordata > Aves > Passeriformes > Petroicidae > Eopsaltria > Eopsaltria australis. Next base: position 88,417 of record JAVTVJ010000809.1, read on the forward strand.
ATGGGGGCTCCGGCCCTCAACCGAAAACATCACCGGACTTGGGGGAGCCGTTATGCCCCAGAGGTCCACTAATAACATCTTGGTGGAGGGGCCGGACGGTCATGTTGCCACGGTAAGACCATACGTGGTGGCCTCTGGCTTCAACCTCTGGGGCAGGGACCTTTTGTCGCAATGGGGGACCAGGCTAGAAATCCCAGATACACCAGGGGATTTCTAGCCGGGGCCACTGCTGGGCGCCCCACCCATGGCTCTGTTCCGCAACTCACCTGGAAAACTGACAAGCCGGTGTGGGTGGAGCAGTGGCCCCTTACTAAAGATAAGTTGAGCGCCCTACGGTCCCTCATGGAGGAGCAAATTTCCAAGGGTAATGTTGTCCCATCAGACAGCCCTTGGAACTCCCCTGTCTTTGTCATCCGCAAGGCTGGCGGAGGCGGGTGGAGGCTTCTCCACGACCTACGTAAGATTAACGAAGTTATTGTTGACATGGGTCCCCTTCAGCCGAGATTACCATCCCCGGCAATGCTCCCCTGAGCGTGGCCACTCGCAGTTATTGACATCAAGGACTGCTTCTTCTCAATCCCGTTGCACCCAAATGATGCGCCGCGGTTTGCCTTTTCTGTGCCGTCTGTGAACAGGCAAGCGCCCCAGGAGAGGTACCACTGGCGGGTGTTGCCCCAGGGAATGAAAAACTCCCCCGTCATCTGCCAGTGGTACGTCGCCCGAATACTCTCGCCCGTTCAAAAGACCTTCACCAAATCCATAATTTTCCACTACATGGATGATGTTCTTGTCTGTGCTCCTTCCAAGAACCTACTAGAAAAGACTCTCAAAGCCGCCATCGATGCCATCCAGCGTGCTGGGATGACCATCCATCCAGAAAAAGTACAACGCACCCTACCGTGGAAGTACCTCGGCATCCGCATCGGTGAGCAGACCATCGCACCCCAGCAGCTCGACATCGTGGACGAGCCCAGGACCCTGCGGGAGTTACATCAGCTATGCGGGAGTATCAACTTGGGTCGTCCTCTGCTGGGGCTGACGACAGCAGACCTCGCCCCCTTGTTCGATCTCCTGAAGGGCGGTGAGGGACTCGACTCTCCAAAGCAGCTTACCACCGATGCCAGGGCTTCCATAGGTAAGGTGCGCAAAGCCTTAGTCTCCAGGCACGCCCACAGAGTGGCCCCGGACCTGCCTTTTCAACTTATCATCTTAGGGCAGGTCCCCCAATTACACGGACTGGTCTTTCAATGGGACGAGAGGTTGAAGGACTCCCTCTTAATCATAGAGTGGGTGTTCCTCCCTCACACACCGTCCAAAACTATTACCACGCCACAAGAGCTGGTGGCCTCGCTTATCACCAGAGCGAGGGCCAGGCTCCGCACCCTTGCGGGGTGCGATTTCTCATGCATTCGTGTTCCCTGGAAAGATGAGGACTTGGAAAAATTAGTCCAGTCCAATGAGAGCCTCCAGTTCTCTCTTGACAGTTTCCCAGGCAAAATCACGGGAAAGAAATTGAAACATCACCTGTTTAACACAAATTTTAATTTGGTTCCAAAGTTTATGCAGTCAAAAAAGCCTGTAAAAGGAGCTCTGACGGTTTTCACCGACGGCTCGGGATCCTCTCACAAGTCAGTCATGACTTGGAAGGACCCTCGGACCCAGAAGTGGGAATCTGAGGTCCATGTGGTGGAGGGATCCCCACAAATTGCAGAACTAGCAGCCGTCGTCAGAGTCTTTGAGAGGTTCCAGGAGCCTCTCAATTTGGTTACAGATTCGGCCTACGTTGCTGGGATAACTGTCAGAGCAGAACACAGTTTACTTAAGGAGGTCTCTAACAAAAATTTATTCGGGCTGCTCTCGCGGCTAGTGTCCCTGTTGTCCCACCGAGAGCACCCATTTCACGTGATGCATGTGAGATCGCATCAAGACCTTCCTGGGTACATCAGTGAGGGGAACCGCAGAGCAGACGCCTTAGCAATGGCTGCGCAGGTGCAGTCAGCTAACATCCCTGACACCTTCGCGCAAGCCAAGATGTCCCACCAGTTCTACCATCAGAACGCCCCAGCCCTCTGGAGGATGTTCCACCTACCTCTAGAACAGGCTCGGGCAATCGTGGCGACATGTCCCAATTGCCAGACCTATCAGCTGCCCTCGCTCCATCCAGGGGTAAACCCCCGAGGGCTAGCTGCAAATGAAGTTTGGCAGACCGACGTTACCCATATCCAAGAGTTCGGCAGACTCAAATATGTACATGTCTCTGTAGACACGTTTAGCCATACAGTGTTCGCCTCGGCCCACATGGGCGAAGATGCGAAAGACGTTCGCAAACATCTTCTAATGGCGTTCTCTGTCCTAGGTACCCCCAAAAAGATAAAGACGGACAATGGCCCGGCGTACACCTCTGCCTATCTCCGTAGTTTCCTCCAGGAGTGGGGGATTGCCCATGTCACCGGCATCCCTCACTCCCCTACGGGACAGGCCATCGTGGAGAGGACTCACGGTACACTTAAGAGAGTCCTCTACCAGCAGCAAGGAGGTGCAGAGAAGAAATCGCCCATTGAGCAACTCTGCAAGGCGCTCTTCACGATTAACTTTTTAAATTGTACACCAGAAGAGCCCGTCCCCCCTGTATTCCGGCACTTTACTAATTCGACCAACTCCAAATTAAAAGAACATCCGCCGGTGCTGGTAAGAGACCCTGAGACCCATGAGGTTGAAGGGCCTCTCCCACTGATTGTCTGGGGCAGAGGGTACGCATGTGTGTCCACCCCAGAGGGGCCGAAATGGATCCCAGCTAGGTATGTCCGACCCTACCGGGGGCCTAAGCAGAGAAAGCGAGCTTGTTTTGCAGAGACAGTTCCACCCCAGTCTCCGCAAGAAGAAGGTTTCCAAGCCACGGAGGCTTTGAAGAAAGGGAGAAAAAAAGACTTGCCCAGCGTAGACGACCCTCCGGCATCTCAGCAAGAAGAAGTCCCAGAGGAAGAAGACACCAGAGATATCAGAGGGCAACCATACTCAGCAATACCATGGACTATACACCCCCTTTTACCCTTTCCCAACCTACCCCTCTGACTTACCTTTTGTGTGTCCCTATCCCTGTTACCTACCCATTCAAGAGAAAGGGGGGAGAGAGGGGGAGTTTATGTTAGAGTTACCTTTTGTCGTTTGGATCACTTTTGTTAGATTTTAAGGTTTTTCTTTCTCAGTCTACCCATCAGAGATCCCCAAGGAAGATGGAGCCAGTCTGGATTTTCATTAGGGTCCTGTTTCTCCTGGAAATTCCGGCGTCTGCCCCGTGGCTGGTGCAGCAGCCTCGAGAAAACGTGTGGGTCACTCTGGAAAAATCCATCGGCCAGAGTGACTTCTGCCTCCACGTCGACTCAGCCAACGGCCCGATTAGCACCTGCCTGGTAGGGATTCCTGGGACATGGCCAGAGTACCACGCTTTTCTCTCAGGGACCAACCAATCCCACAGTTGGGATCAGTGGATGCAGGCCCTGCCACCCATGGACACCGAACCCCAAGAATTGGACCTGTTGGGGTCGGCACAACCCGCGTTCTGTACCTCTTTTGCAGACCCTAGTGCCTCCAGACACCAGAGGCAAATTCTTTATAGCTCCCTTTGGGATAGGAGAAAGAGCTGGCAAAGGTACAGGGATGTGCCGCGGGAAACCAACCCAGGACGAGGGGAGGCCATAATGGCAATGAAGGCAGATAAAGTTGACACATTGACCATTCCTCCGGTAGCAAAGAAAGCCTTCGATGTCACCCCTAACAATTGGAAACTCTACAGTGAAAGAGCCTGGTGCAAATTTGCTAAATATATATGGTCAGCATCCACCAATTCCCCCAAGAAACTCCCTAAGGGGATTTTCTTAATATGTGGAGATCGTGTGTGGGCAGGAATCCCGTCCCGTCTCAGGGGAGGGCCGTGCACGCTCGGCAAGCTTTCCCTGCTGACACCAGGAATGAACCAGCTGTTATCCTGGAGAGACCACACCAATATGACCCGCCAAAAACGATCCACCCTAGATTTGGACCCAAATGTGATAATAACGTGGTCTCCTGGTCGTTCTCCAAAAGGGTCGCGGCCTCGATATTTCTGCCGTGGGTGGCGGCAGCCAAGGCCCTAGGTGAGCTTTCCCACCTAGAGTGTTGGCTTGGAAAGCAAGCCAATTTAACATCTCAGGCGCTCTTAGAACTCCTCTCAGACGAGGAGGCAACCAGGCAGGCGACGCTCCAAAACAGGGCCGCCATAGACTATCTGCTGCTGCTCCACGGCCACGGATGCGAAGAGTTTGAAGGACTGTGTTGCTTCAACCTTTCATCTCACGCCCAATCCATCAAGTCCACAATCCAGGAGATGCGGGACCAGATCCACCAACTCAAGACGGAGGGCAAGGACTGGCTCAACAGCCTCTTCACCGGCTGGGGGATCTCTGGCTGGATTTCACAAGTTTTACGGACTCTGTTTTGGTTTTTGTTGACTCTTTTCCTTGGACTTTGTTCCCTAAGTTGTGTTAAGTGTTTTGTTATCTCTTTAGTTAACTGCGCATTGCCTTTAAGTAATAAAAACGGGGGAGATGTGACAGTGGTGCAGGTTACCCCAGAAGAAGAATTTCCAAAAAGAAAGCCCTGGGGGGAGGAGGAGCGCTCCCCTGAGGTAGAGCAAACAATAGTTTAGCCCAGAAGAGGCTGGGCTCGAGACAGGTTAATACCCCCAGGGCTCATTGGGGAGCACCACCTGCCCATCTGAGTTAGTCACCCCCAGTTTCCTAGAGAGTTCTCAGTTACTGGGTTGTTCATTGTATCACTCCCCTGTCTGTAACCCTCTCTCATCCCCCCTCTATCCCTGGTTCGCTCCCTGTCCCCTGCTCCTCCCCAGTTCCTCCCCTCTGCTACCCGGTGATTGGTCACCGGGGGAACAATAAAAGATCGTGTCCCAGGGGAATCGAGGTCCTCCGATCCCCGGTGTCACAGAGTGCAGAACCTCGTGTCTGTGTCTCTTCATTCCTGGGTTGGAGGAACCCCCTGAGGTGTGGGAGAGTTCGCCTACCGAGCAGCTATCAGGGAGCAAGGGCAAGAGTCGCTCGGCGATTGGGAACGAGGCTGGCCCCCGAGGACCCAAGTCGCCTCCGCCTTTGCTAGTAGCCACCTCCACTCCACCGAGGAGGCAGGCGGACGGCCACACTGATTTACAATAATTAAACCACCTGCTTAGCTAGATAAGCACGGGTGTGACAGGCTCCTGCCACAGGACATCTCTATCAACAACAACCATCTGCTGGAAACCAACAGACGAAGGAAGATACTGGACTCTCCAAAAGGACTACGCATGCTCTAGAAAGGCAGACCCAAGGAGTGGCCATGCTAACGAGTTCTTGGAACATGTAAAATAGTTTGGAGAAAAGTTTGAACATACATAATTGTCTATGAATATGCAATAGGTTGATGCAATAAGAAAAGTATATAAAGAGAGTCTCTTACCATGGCAGGTGTGCTCTTGGCTCAGTGCCAAGGGTACCCAGCATCCTGGGTGTCGTAACCTTTTGCTCTATCCTGTCCCTTATTGTCTATTATTAAACCTTTAAATTTTAACAGGAGAGTGGACCTCATTTTTCACAGTTTTTTTTTTTTTATTGCATTTGTACGGTCAGATAAACTTCATAGATCTTTTTTCTTGTTTCTCTGATTTTTATTTCATTCAGGTGACAGCTTTCCGAATTTGGATGCAGTAACTATATAAAATTATAAGTACCCTTAAGGATTCTCCGTCATCCCTGCCAGTTGCCATTTTTTAGTGCTTTTGTGCAAATTGTGCCCAACTAGTTTAAAAGTTTATTATTTTTCCCATAAAGCAGTTTGAGAAGGTGTTGTGCTATTTTTTCCTTTGAAAAATGTCTGTGACAATTACCCAGAAAACACAAACAGGACAAACATAGTTTTTGCTTTTCTCAAACCATTTTCTCCCACATGTAGGTGAGGTGTAACTGCTGAAACCATAAGGTGTCTCTAAGCTTATGGGAGTGTGTAGTAAGTTAGGCACTGCTGTGTTGCATGTCCCTAAATACAAGCCAAGCCATTTTCTTCTTCTTCTTCCTTAGCAATGTAAATATAATCTCATGGAGAAAAATTACCAAGCTAATTTTAAGAATTCCTAGTAAATAATAGGTTTAATCTAATAAATGTGTCTATGAATGTTAAAAACTGACTACAAAGTGTTAAAACCTACCAGGAACAGAAGAGAGTGGCAAATGTATTTAACCTTTTTTTCCTTTACATTTTTCTCTCATTTGTTCCTTCTGAGCTCACCTGGTGTATAAAAGGAGTTAATGATGATAATGAACTTACATTTACAGTGCCTTTCTTCCTGAAGAGTCCCAAAGGGCATTACAAACAGATATGATAAATTCACTGCTGGGGATTATTGCTGCTGGCTTTGATATGAGAGGAGCAGACAGGAGCTAGCAGGCATACTGCCCTTCTACATACTTCTGCAAGAAATATGGATCATGAAGAAGAAGGTTAAGCAGTGTTTGGTTGACATCACTGATCCTTTAATGGTGAGATAAGAACTGATTTGTGCATAGGTTTTCCAGTGTTGGCATTTCACCTGCTTTATAATGGAGAAAAAATATGTCTGAACACAAAGAAAAGTCTTATGAACAAATATCTTTGTCACATTTCTTTTACTTCATTAAGTATTTTGTTTGTTGCAAAGAACAGCACATACAGAAAATTTTGACTTTGTCGCTTCTGTTCAGCCAATCTAAAAAGGTCTTTTGCTGGCTTTAAAAACAGTTGATTTGCCATTATGATAGTCTCCTGCTTACTATTGCTGCCCTGTTAAATACTGAAAGTTAGTGACTGGAAATTGCATGTTTCAAATATCCAAATATTTATTTGGAATTTTGCTGCAGTCCATATAATTTCTGAGGTTTTGTTTGTTTGGGAGTTTTTAGGGAAGGAGTTCATTGTGGGGTTTTTTGGGGCTGATGGTACATTTGTCCCATGTCTTTCAAATAACTCTGTTACTTCTTATGATAAGATATTCCTTTAGGATAAAGCTCCTACTCCGTTATTTTCTGATACAGCCTACAGTTCATTTAGGCTTTCACAACTCAGCTAAAGAAGTTGTACATGTTTTGACAATCTTTCTACCAATTAATGCATCAGCCTAGAAACGATCTCAAAAACCACAAGCAGACTTTTATATTTATAACATGTTTAAAGAAAAAAAAAGAACCCAGAAACACCCAAAACATTTTTCTCTGTTAGATGGGGGAACTAAAATTCATAGATGTTTTTGCAGCCAAAATCTATAAAAGGAGCACCAATAAGCATGTTCCTACATAAAAAAAATAAAATTGAAAGATTTCCAAATACATTCATTCTGTTCTGTTGGTGTTCTATGATATTTCATCTATGATAAAAAAATCAATAGGCTTTCAATGCCTGCACTGCTGGACTTCTTGACATCTCCAGTATTCATTGCCTGAATAAGTAATACTGAACATGTTATTGTGTTTCAGCAAGAAGGGATTATTGCTGTTCTTTTTACCTCCCCTCCGTGTTCATAGAATCAAGGAATGGTTTATGTAGGAAGGGGCCTTCAAGATCATCTGGTTCCAACCCTCCTGCCATGTACCTTCCATGCACCAGGATGCTCAGAGCCCCAGGCAACCTTGCCTTGAACACTTCTAGAGACAGGGCATCCACAACTTCTCTGGGGAGCATGTTCCTCACCACCCTCACAGTAAAGAATTTCTTCCTAATACCTAATGTAAACCTACTCTCTTCCATTTTGAAGCCTTTCCCCCTTGTCTTATCACTACATGCCCTTGTGAAATGTCTCTCCCCAGCTCTCTTTAGGTACTAGAAGGCTGTTTTCAGGTCTCCCCAGAGCCTTTTCTTCTCCAGCCTGTCTTGGTAGGAGAGGTCCTCCAGCCCTCTAATTACCTTTGTGGCCCTCTTCTGGACTAGCCGCGACAGGCCCATGTTCTTGTTATGTTGGTGTCCCCAGAGCTGAGCACAGCACTCCAGGTGGGTCTTACCAGAGCAGAACAGAGGGTTGGAATCCCCTCCCTCAACCTGCTGGTCACACTTTGGATGCAGCCCAGAATACTGTTAGCAAAGTTCAACAGTTCATCACTGAAGAAGAAAGAGTATATTTCCCAAAACAAATACTGAACTACTTGGTTTTGAACTATGGTGTGCTCAGATACTTTACACTTGTTTCTTCTTTCTCATTTAGGCAGATTTAATAGAACAAGGTTTTTTGTCTTTAAAAAAGGTAGATTTGTTTATACTGTCTTCTTCCATCTCACTGGATTTTGTTGTGTATTGTTCTGTCATAAAAATCTGAGTTTGAAGAGAACATGATTACTGTGATGTGGTATCATTGGGCTTTTTATTTAAGACAGATAAACATCCTCTAATCAACAGGAGGAATTTTGTTGTTGAATTCAGTTTCTTATATGGTTGGGCCAGGCTCTATAACAATAAACGAATGCTGAAAAGTTTGAAATATAAATTAAAAAAGAATTTGAAGTTTAATGATAATATTGTTTCTTGTAATTAGTATTTTGATTGTACATTTATTGACATCCATTAGGAAAGTTTCTGAGTATAGATTGCTCTTCCTGTCTAGTTTCACATTTTAAATTATAATGCTTTTCCCTTTAACCTTTCTCATTTGCTGAAGTTTGAGTGTAGCTGCTGTGGATGTGTCCTTAGAGACCCCAGGGGGAGAAGACTTAGAAAAGGAGAAAGATAACTGGTGGAGAAAGTTCCAAGGAGATAGGAAACCCCTAGAAAGTGAAGTGACCATGGTTTAACCCAGGACAAACCAGAGTAGCTACTGCTAGTGTCCATCATCTCCTCCCTCCCCCCAAGAGCCTTTGTTCTCTTCCCTGTTATCTCCTGGGCCCCTTTCCTTCCCTATCCCATAGGACAAGGTAACCCTGAACCTTCCCTATACTCCCCCAAACCCCCTGGTGATTGGTGATACATGGTAACTCTTAAGACTGTGTCGGAGGGCCCCTCGGCCTCTTGGACCCTGCCTCTCCTCTGTGTGAAGACTCTGCAATAAATCCACTCAGAATTAAAGGCATTCCAAGAGCCCTCTCGTTATTCATCTTCAGCTGATAGCTAAACTGGACCGTTCCTGCACCACACCGCAGGCCGCAGTTTCTCTGGCTAAGTGTCTACGAGACGCTGCCAGACTGCCCTAGGGACAGGGGCATTCCTTGAAATATAGCCAGCTGGAATCTGTCGTGACAATGCCAGGCTGTACAGAAAAACCAGCGAGCTGTATTTGAGTTCTGTTTTAAAAGATAAACGTCAGTGCTCATGTCACACAGTCCAAATAGATTTGTTTGATAACTTCTCCTTGTTTTAAAAGAGAATTTTCAGCTACTCTTCAATTACAATGATTAATAAAAAAAAAATACAAGTATCTATGTTACGTGGAAAACTGTGATGTTTTCTGCTTTTCTGTCCTATTTTATCCAAAAGGCAGAACAATATATTGACTATTTACCGAAAATGATCATTGGACTGAAAAGTAATGAATTCTTTTTTTAAGGTGAATTACTTGAGGAATAAGTTCTATTTATATGATGTAGAGCTGTGGGGAAAAGTGTCTATTATTAGTGGGTATCCTTGATAGAACATAGTTTAAGACAATGAGGGTGAAGCCAATGTGTGATGTCCATCCACAAAAACTCATTCTATTTCAGTCTCTTCTGTTAGCATCATTCCTTTTACACTTATGATCCTCTTCACAAGTTTCTGTACAGAAAGTGCTCAAACAGTAAAGGTGTTAATACTAAAGGTGAGATGCAAAGACTTCTTATTGTCTTTGCCTGGCTATGAAATTTAGATCAGTGAAAAAAATAATAAAACCTTTCCTTAAAAGTTTATCTGAGTTTTTCACTCTGTAATTGGTAAGAAGTTTAGAAAGGCAGTAAGAGTCATCTGGACACAGTTTAAACCTTTACAGACTTTGAAGTGTTGAGTCATGGGATTTTCTAAGCCTAAGTGGTTCTTCTTTAAGCATCCACCATGGTGAAATTCTTTTGATCATTGTGTTTCAGAGAATTCTTAGGTATTTGTTCATTTGTTTGTTTGTGTGGTTTTTTTGTTGTTTTTTTTTTTTTTTTTTATTTTGCTAGCTGCTTTATGGAAACTATTTTTTCTATATTTACTGGAGTTTGACTATTTCAACTCATTTGGATTGGAGCCATAGACCCTAAAAAGCACAAACTGATATTCAGAGTTTCAAGTCAGACTGCCATTGTGGTATAGATAATCAGCATGAACATTGCTCCTGTGAGTCACTACTTGCCCTAGTTTGTGATTTAATGCAAAACTGAAGTTCAGGGGAAATTAGGATCTGAACTGTGGTGACTTCTTAGTTATGCTCCATGAACTGTGGAAGATCTTTGAGGCCATAACAAAGGTTTCACAGCTGGTGTGGAGAAACTGGTGGAAGAATGAAAGCTCCACCATTTCCAGTTGCAGCCATACTGGGAAACTCCAAAGAATTTCAAAAGGTTTTGGCAGCACTGCTGTCCTTGGGATGGCCAAGACTGCCCAGCACAGCAACACCTCCTCTAATCCAGCCTGCAGTCCTGCCAAGAGTGGGTGATCACATGTATCTCAGAGTGGCAGAGGCAGTTGAGTGGCATCTCAGTAGCTAGTTTTAAGCAGCTTTGTGCAGCTATAAAGAGAAATTAAGAAAATGAGAGGAAGGGGAGCTGAGAAAGACTGAAAGACAAAGAGGGAGAGAAGTCAAGAAGGCTGGCAGAAAAAAAAAGGCATGAGTGAGGAAGAAGGGATTCTCTTGAGAGAATATGAGGAAGAGAAGAAAAGCTTAAAGAACAGAATGGAGAAAGAAGAGACTATAGTATAGACACTGCCTCATTCTTTGAAATCATGGAGCAGATATCTTTAGATTATTTGTCCCTAGCCCTTGTTGTTATCTCCTGGTATTGTGGTCCCTGTCTCTCCTTTATGTGTGCATTTCAAGATTTTTCTGTACTTTGGTATGCTAAAATGTATTTAATAGTTAACAAAACCTTATGTTTTTTACAGGCAGATGATTTTCTCCTTTCCCATGCCACATTAAACTACTAAATATGTGGATCGGACATGCATTAACTTTTGTGTCCATTGAAGTGCACTCCAAACAGTCATATGTATCGTAAGTAAAATATATTAATTAGCCCTTCATTACTAGGTTAAGTGTAGGCCATTGCTTTGACTGTAGAAGATGCTTGGTTTTTTCTGCTGTGGGCTCTCCCTTCTCCAATGCAGTAGCTTGGTACTTCACCTTTTTTTTTTTTTTTTTTTTAATTTAGACCCGAGTTTTTTAGTTCCTGCCACTTTAACATTACTCTCAGTAGTTTTATCTGCCAAGGTAATTCACATATTGTTTACCTTTTCTTTGAGCTTATTAATGAAGTTATTAAAATAAGAGACAGCTTCATACCTTGCAGTAGACCCACTGCCTACTTCCCCACAACTTAGTGCAATCTGCTGCCATTTCTCATCAGCCAGTGTTTGTGATCCTTCAGCCTGTTTTCAATTTACATGACAGTGTTTATGTCCAAAGCAATTTGGATTCATTTTGGGAGATTTAGTAAGACACTGTATTAAATCCTTTATTAAAATCATGCTGTGTATCTCTCATCCAGGATTTTTGCAGTTCTATCAAAAAAGCAATCATGTTTCCTTGGCACAACATATTCCTTATGAACCCATGCTGCTTATTGCTCATTGTACCATTATCCTTTGAATGTTTAGAGGAGTGTTTTGGAGTCATGAGTTTTGTTCTTTTTTCTGTTTATTTTTTTTTCCCCTCAGCAAATATTCTGTTCTTTCTCATTACAGAATGTGCTTGAAATTAAACTCCTTGTTTAATAAACTACACTTCCTCTCTTTATTGATGTTTGAGGCTATATTTCCTATGCTATATGACTTGTCAGAAATAGTTTTTGAGGTTTTTTTCTTACTCTTTTCAGTGTGCACTCAGGGATGCCTTTAACCTGGGCTAATTCACTGGATACAAATGTTTTTCTTACTTTTGTGCTATCCATAGCAATTTTTTCTTTCTTGTCCTGGTTTTGGTTGGGATAGAGTTAATTTTCTTCCTAGCTGATGTTCCCTACCATAGAACATCATCCCAGTTTATAAACTGGGAGAAGTTGCCTGGGAGCTGCTTGAGGATGGGCTGGGCATCGGTCAGTGGATGGTGAGCCGTTGTCTTCTGCATCACTTGATTCTCTTGGGTTTTATTCCTCTCTTGATTTATATCATTATTACTACTGTCATTACTATTATTATATTTTACTTTAATTAATAAAATGCTCTTATCTCAACCCACAGGCAGTACCTTTTTTGATCCTCTTTCCCATCCCACCTTGGAAGGAGGTGTGGGGAATGAGGGGCTGTGTGGTACTAAGTTGCCTGCTGTGGTTAAACCATGATACTTGTTTTCAGTCAAACCTGCTTTCAATAGGAACAAATAATAAATACATGGATGTGGGAATCATGAGTTTTGCCCATCTCTCTTCCACCAAAGCAGCCCTACATTTGAACTGTGTTTGCATTTATTTTATATCTTTTAACAATTCCCTTTGGTATCATTAACTTGTTCTTGGCTTTATCCTGAGAGCCATTGAACACTTTGACAGAGGTCTATTGAAATTGTAAGAATATATTTCCTTTTCATTGCTCAAGTCATCCTGCAGGAATTTGGATATTCCCCATTTTTGGGACTATTCTTACATTCAGGTTAAGCACAAGATTTTATGCTTTGCTGTTGCTCATACAAGTTGTCTTCTACAGTTCATCTTTTCCCTGAACAGTATCCCACTGTATGTATTGTCTTCATAAGTAAACACAACACCCTAGGGAGAAGAGTTATTTAAAACTATGATAAATGTCATACACATTCTCCCTTTCATGACTTCTTTGTTCTTGGTTAAGGACAGATCCAGAGTGTGCTAAAGTTGTAGACAATGAATTTTTATCACACCCTGTAGTGGTGATTCCAATCGTTTCCTCCCCCATGCCTGCCCGGCTGCAGCGGCACGGCTGCCGTAAAAACCTCCCTTCCCCCCCCCCACCATCCCTCCTTTAGAAGGAGGTGGGGGGGGACCTTACTAGCGAGAGAAGCAGGAGCTGCTCCTCTCTACACAGCAGCAGCAGGTCCAAAGAGGAAGAGCTTCAGAGAGTCTCTGCTTATATATGGGTTTTCCTCGAAGGCGGATCAACTTTTTAATTGGTTTACTTACATATCAATCCTTAAAACTACCTGATTATTGGCTCTCTCTCCCAGGAAGGAAGTTGTATTTCTTCCTGCAGCACAGATCACTTCCTAGATTTTGACCCCTCTGGCCTAACCCAGGACACACCCTTACTTGTCAAGTGTCATATCTTGGCTTAGGGTTCTGTCGGAGTTTGGATCTAGTTTTTTTGTTTTTTTTTTTTTCTTCCTTCAGGAATTTTTCTCCCATGGGTTGCTAGGGAAGTAATGACTTGGTACTTAAGAGAACAAAAGCGCGTGGCCAGGGGCTTTCTCCTTGAAAGGGCAGGGGAAAATTTCTCTCATGGAAGCAGGGAAAACGTCGAGATTTCGGGACTGGATAAAGCAAGGGCGGGGGGAGGGCTTGCTCTCTTGCTCAGGACCCTCAGAGCCGAACGGTTGGAGCTGCTGTCTGCTGAACCCACGGCCACTGAGAAACCAGCACGGAGCTGCTTTTCTTTCTGCTGTGAGTTTTCCCCCTACCCCACCGGGAGCCGAACTGCCACCAGCCCGTCTCTCCCCCGCTCCTCTGGCACCACTCCGAGTTTTTGCTATGCTGTAACTGTGCTCCCCTTGCCTGCCGAGACCTCCTGCTGTCCCAGCTCGCTGTGTCCCAGGATCCTGCTGCGGCACTGACACCAGCTGCCCCCCGAGGGTCTGTGAAACAAAGGCTCTCCTCCATCCCTCCCTGCCTCGGGCAGCCGCCATTGCATTGTGCTACCTGAGCTCGTGCCGGAGCGCCCCCTGCAGCCGTAGGGGAATCATTGCACCCAGAGCGCCCCCTGCAGGCTGTGACTGGAACTGCACCAAAAGGGAAAGGTGCCTGAGGCCAAGCAGGCTGCCACTGGGTTTCTGGTTCTGTTTGTTGGGTAATGCCAGAGTTGTTGTTATTTGTTAGCTTTGTTTTAGATATTAGTAAACTGTTATTCCTATTCCCATATCTTTGCCTGAGAGCCTATTGATTTCAAATTTATAATAATTCAGAGGGAGAGGGGTTACAGTTTCCCATCCCAAGGGAGGCTCCTGCCTTCCTTAGCAGACACCTGTCTTTCAAACTAGGACAGTTCTCTTTTCTGTTCTGGCTTGCTTTGGGGTTTTTTTCCCCTATTTTTTCCTTTTCCTCTCTCCTACTTCTGTATCCCAGGAAGAACTGATAGCTTCTGAAGGATGACAGCTAATAAGGGGATCAGTTAACTGCATCTCAGCAGCTGGTGGGTTACTTTTTGTGCATTTTTATGTTATGACTTTGTGAGAAACATTTCTGAAACTTCTTGTGAATAATCTGTGTTTAAAAAATTTCTATATTTGTTTCAAAGGCTGAAATCCTTGCCTTCTATTGCAGTGCTCCAATTTGCCAGCATGTATTAATGAGGACACAGTATAAAGTCACTGATTATGTCAGCAGGTCATTGAGGAGAAGAAGCAGTCAGGGATGCCAGCTCTTCTGTCACTGCTCTTATGAATCACAGATGACCAGGACCACAGAAGGCGTCTGAGGGTGTTGGTAAAAGCTGCCTGTGGTGATGTTAAATTAGGCTGTGCTTTTTCTACATAAATAGCATCAGCACTTATATCTGTATAGGTGTAAATCTCAGTTTGCTGCATGAGTTAGTGTATTCTTCACTTAAAATCATCAGTGAATACCCTGATTTAAGCAATAACCATTGGTACCAGAACATGTCTGTCAAATAAAATATCATTAGGAGGCACTTGTTATCTGTGCCCAGTAATGAATTCCAGGATATTTTTTACAAGACTGAAAATATCTTGACGCTGAGAGCATGGTCATTTCCCATAGCAGAAATGTCTTCACTTGAGTGGTAAGTAAATTACTGTGCAGTGGGACACATTTTTGGCTGTGGCTGTTCTTTGCTAATCAGGCCAGCAAAGGTACAGAGATGTAAATTTCCTTTTAGCTACTTTGACTCTAAAGCTTCTAAAAACTGCTTTGAGGTTCAGGGATACTCACAGAAATAGTTCTCTGGACTGTTATCTGCAGCCCTCTTTCCTCCTGGCGGGTGTCAGAGCCATACTAGATGATGTTTGGCAATCAGCAACTTTCTTAAATCAGGGAAAACTCACTTGCTTTGTTTTAGCTGCTTTTTAATATGTGTAGTTCATAGCACAAGGAGACCAGAAAAAAAAAGTCAAGGATCCAGTCTGATCACTGTAAAGAGCTTTGGAAATGTGTTATTGACCTTCCAAAGAACTTAATTCCATGGAAGCCTGAACAGCAGAGAAAGCCATATGTTTTCTGGAAGAAAAATATATTATTGGCTAGAAGAGGTTATTAAAATTGTTTTTAAAAATAGTAACTCAAATTTCCAAATAAAATAATCTTGAATCCTCTTTCAAATGACTATGGTTTGAAAAAAAGCTAATGGCAATTATTTTCCCTACCTTTTCTTCCAGAATGAAAGTTAAGGGTTATTAAAGTCCTACTGTGAAATGAATAGTCTCTTGATAACGTTTGTCTTTTTTTCTTAGCATCCACTGTGAAACTCTATTTCATTTGGGTGCTGGCAAAATGTTAGCTTCCTGTAGAGTGAAACACATGCATTTCACGTGGAGCACGTGTATTATATGAGTCTGGTTGAATTGTATGTTGCTGTGAGCTAAGGCTTCTGCCACATCCCCTCCCACATTATAAAGGTAAGGAACAGCAAGAGTGATTTATGTGAAAAATTTTCAAAATGCATTTAATTAATATTTTAAATAAGAAAGAGCTGTGCTCTTATGTTTGTGAAGATCCTTCTGTTTTCAGGCTGAGCCTGTCTGAAAAGCACTCATTGTTCAGCTCAAGTCACTTGCTGGAACATTGCTTAAAATGAAGGGCTGCTCTTTCTAACCTCTTGCAAGGAAGGCTTTAGCCAGAGCCAGAAAACAGAGCACAACCCAAGCTGCCAGCTTGTTAGCATGAGAATCCTTCTCCATAGAAGTCTTTGGATTAATGACTTCAGACAGACAGATGTGAGACTCAGAGGCCATGTGTGGGGGAAGGGGTTTCATGTCAGAGCACCCTCGGGTGTTCTTGGTGATGAGGGTAGCTTTATTCCCTGAAAAATACAGGGTGCTGACTGAGCAACTCTGAAGGAAGGCTGGCAAACTGGAAGGAAAAATATAAATATTGCAGGTATCTTTGTGCTGGAAAGTAATGCACAGCAGCTGCTCTGAGTCCATCCAGGAAAACACCCTCCTTTCTCTGTGCATCTTAAGCTGAGTTCTCCACATCTGAATACAGTAATGTCAGCACTGCATTGTTGCTAATGGAAGTGATCTGAGTTTCCCGTGAGCCATCACTGTGGGAAAACTGATTTCTGTGGGGTAGAAGATTTTATAAGCACCAGATCTGTCATAGCAAATCCATCAAGACTATCCCCTGCACACTAGCCTTCCTGCTATGCTATCAAAAATAAATAAAGTAAAATGAAATCTAAGCATCTTCATCAAGCCCTTATAGAGGGGCACAAGTTACAGAATGCACATTGTACAATAAAATATTTGCATGTTCTGTGACATCTGTAGAGTGCAAGAGCTTATAACCTTGAACGGCATTTGGAATGCAATTGTGCACACAGAAGAGGCAAATAGAACAGTTACACAGTATTTCATAGTGTGCTTATAAAATTATTATGGGAATATGAAAATGCAAAACACTGATATCCTGAAATAGATTTCTTTACATATTCTGCATTCCAATTTAATATTAATTACATTTTTATAACCTGTGTGTTGTAAGTGCACATATGCACGTGCACTGTTTCACACAAACGTATTCTGTCATACACTTATTAAAGTATATGTCAAACTTTCTATTTTGTGTTGTATGTTAATGTTAAAGCCAAGAAAGTAGAGGCATATTTTCAGTCTAAATTCATAACACTGGGAATGGGTAATGGGAACAGATGTGATATAGAAGGAATTTTATTCTGGAGGGCTGTCATAACAGAATTAATCTATCCAGTTGACTTCATTTCAGTGGTAGAAACTTTCAGCAGTGGGTGGTGTATGAGTACAGAGATACACCAGTTTAGAGCTCAGTGAATATCTGTTAAATATAGCCAAAGTACAGCCTGGTGAAAGATTTAGAAATAATAAGCAGCAGCTGATGCAAAAAAAGAAAAAAAAATGCTGGTGGCCATAATGTGTCACAATAGCCCATCACATTGAGATAATGTACAGCTGCAATGAAGTCAGCTGCCCTGTCGAGAACCCGGTGATTGGGTCTTGGAATGATGCAACTGAATAAAGTAATAGCAAAGGCTCTGTCAGTGTGTGCAGTGTGGCAACAGGCTGGAGACTTCTGAGTACCCTCTTGAGGCATGTGACCCCCACCAAGAACACGATCTGTCTTCTCAGGTCTGATGCATTCAGTTACCTGTCTTTCAAAATTTCCCATTGATCAGGGCCTGCAGCTACAAGGCCAGGAAAAGATCTTGCATCATCAGCATAATGGTAATACTCTGTCCTGTGTTCAGTAATGATCTCACCCAGAGTTTTCATATTTACAGCATGGGAAATGGGAAAGGAAAAGAGCCTTGAAGGATGTTACATTTCAAATGCCTTTACTCTGACACATAATTATCCAGCAGAGCCAGTTACCTCCATTTTTCAGACAGCTGGAAGAGGAAGGATGCTCTTACATGTAAGATCTTGGGAAAGAAAACTCAGCAGCTGGCTCTGAGAGAGCTTGTTTAGTGTGCCCTTGACTAAGTTCTTCAACTGGCCACTATTTTCTCCTTATTTAGAAGAGGATCACTATTTCTGGTCTTCTAATTTTCTTGATATTTCTAGGCTCATGGGTTGATACCAAACACCTACAAAGCATCAGACGCACAACGTTCTAGTCCTATTTGAACCTGCAGGCACTTCCAAGCATACAGTTCTTGCAGTGCATGCAGTTCATTCAGATGAAGAGTGAATAAGACTGCTGGAGAACTGCTTTAGAAACACCAGCCATTTCCTCTGTCTGCTAAAAGGAAATATCATGGATTAGATACATTATTTATTTAAGAATCCTGGGGAAAACGAAACAATACTGAACTTCTTGAGGGACAGAACAGGTAATGACAACTGTAATTAATGCTTCCCTAAAATTTAATTCCAGAGTTTTTCCATTTTCTAGAAATTGGCAAAATTAAGTAGGATTATTTGCTGAATTTTTAGGTCACTTTCTTGAAAATTTTCTGGGTAGAGCATTAAGGAAATTATCTATTGTTTTGATCACTATGAAATGCTGACACCTGTTTCCTTTGGAAGCTCTCAAGCTTCTGCTTGAAATGGATTGCAACAGGGCAAAGAATGAGGAGGTTCCCTTTATTGTTTCCCTTAAATCTTATTCCACTGGAGCTGTTTTTTCTCTCTGCAAGCAACACTGTGCCCTTCTCTCTTGATGGTGTAAGGGCAGGACCTTGAGGCACTGTAGGATCGTGACAGGGCTGTATTTGGAGTCCTCCTCTCTCTCTCTCACACACACACACACACACACACACACACGTGTGTTGTCTTGGGTATCCTGCCCCTGACATATACTGTCAGGAAATTTCTCTGTGTGTCTGCTGGTAATGATACCAATTGTTAGCCACCAGAGACGGGAGGAGAGAATGCAGGGGAAATCAGAGGAGGTGATGCTGGTGAGCACTGCAGCACAGGTGTGTGGGCTGTTCCGCGTGCCCTGCTGGAACTGCAAAGGCTCCATTAGCAGTAACTCCTCTCACCCTGTACCTGCTTTGTGCAGTGAACACACACTGAAATGGCTTGTGAGCCATCAGATATAGGATCTTGCCCTTTCTGAGCAAAATTCCTCTTGATCTCAGACATATATGCTGCTAAAGATCTTTTTCTTGGGTCTATATGACTGGTATTCACAAATTGAAGGAGAGGGGAGTGGCCATGGCTGTCAGCACCAAGGAGAAGCAGCAGGACCTTGGCTGCAGCAAGAGGCGTTTAAAAGTCTGAATGCTAACACCTCCTACAGCACTTCCTTGAAACAAAATCCTGGATAAAATAAGGGGAGCCTTGCTATGGACCAGCCTGTTAAATGAGTGACTACACTTTCAATCTAGCACGTTATTGTTTCTGATTACCACTTTTTGATGTATTTCTATCCACCTGTTCTGGAATGCCTTTTATATCAGACTGACATGGACTAAGAGCTTGGTAGAGAATCAGAGCAAGTAGACAACAATTGAGAAAATTATCTATGCTTATTAATACAAGAATGCTGTTATTTTAATTGTGTATTCACAGAAGAGCCAGAGGGCAAGTATATTATACCTTCATATAACAGCGTTTCAGCAGATGCTATTACTGATTATATCTGAATTCATATTTTTCAGAACACTTGTGCTTTTTTACTTATGTGCTTCACAGCAAATTTCTAAAATTATATTTGGTGATAAATCCTAGCACCAACAGTGCAGGGTCTGCAGTAGCTTTTTATTCTAGACACTGTCAAGTCGGACAACTCAGCTCAGAGAGGCAGGACTTTTAGGAATGGTAATGCAATTTCATTAGCTTGTTCCCTAGTGCTTTCTTTTTTAATGAAGCTGCTTACCACACACAAAATTATGAATGGTGCATTTCCTCTGTAGAAATATGTCTATCGTACTTCTGCTGTGTTATGTCACTCATGGGTGCTAGTATATGGTTCTGTATAACTGAGACATGCAAGTTCCTAGTTTTCCTTGCTGGTTTTCCCTGCCACATATAATCATAAAAAGTGTAGGAGCAGCACTTTCTTTGTTTCCTGTTACCAGAATATTGCTATACCTGGATATTTAATATCTAGACAGAGTAAGGGAAGAATAGACACAACACTCTTGTGTTAAACTGCCATAGTGGGATTCCCCTTGTAGTGGTTCTAGTTTGCCTATTCAAGGTTCTGGCCAAATGCCAACACACTTACCAAAATTTACCTGGTGTTTGCTGTGAGATGAGGATTAGGAGTAGGCAAAGCAGGCTCAAACTTCATAAAGTATAAAGAAACTTTATTAATATACCTAAGACAAAGGGAAAAAAAACAAGGAAAAAACAGAACAAACTCCTCAGACCACCACTCCTTTCCCCACCTCTCCATTTCTTTCTCCCTGACAACACACAAAAGACAACACTTCGACCTCCAGTCAGTTTACCATCTCAGAAATAGCTCTCGTTTCAGTTCATTTAGGGAGAGAAGTCTCTTTTGTTTACACCATGGATTTTCTGTAAGAAAAATACAGTTTTCTATGGGTCTTCTGCCTCACCATCAGCTGCCGCCTGGAAGAAAGATCAGCTTAATGGTGGATCCCTCCCACACGAGTAGCCTTCCAACAGCCACTAGGGTGGGTTATGAACAGTCCACAGGGTACCTGTTTTAAGGATGCTGTTGTGGGTTGACCCCGGCCAGGTGCCAGGTGCCCACTCAGTCACTCTATCACTCCCTCTCCCACTGGGAGAGGGGAGAGGATAATATTGAAAAAGACTATCAGGGTAAGAAAAGGCAGTTTTATTACAGTGGGAAAAAAAAGAACAAGCAAGTTGAAAGTTGCGCGCGCAAGAGCAGAGGGGAAAACAATAAATCTCTACTTCCCATCAGTAGCGATGTCCGGACACTTTCTGAGAAGCAGGGCTTCAGCACGCGTGACGGTTGTTCAAGGAGGCAAACATGGATGAGTCCTGAGTGCCTCCTCCTCCTCCTCTCTTCCTTCCCTTATATATCTGAGCTGATGTCATATGGTATGGAATATCCTTTTGGCTGACTGGGGTCAGCTGGCCTGCTGGTGTCCCCTCCCAGGATCTTGCCCCCCCCCATCCCCTTCAGTGGGGGAAGGAATGTCACAGGGACAGCACTGCTTGGCAGTAGCCAAAACACTGCTCTGTTATCAACACCAGCTACCAAAGCAAAGTACAGCAGTGTAAGGCCTGTGAGCTTTACCCCAGTCAGACCCAATACAATACCCACCCCTTATTCCATACCATTTGCATCATGCTCAGAAATCCTTTCCTACTCACACATGCAATTTAAGCTACATCCTTAAACCATCCCCATAACATTAACTACTATCTCCTGTCCTTTCGCATCCTTCCAGGTAGTCTCCATTGCCAGCAGAATGTGGGGTCAGGGCAGGAGGAATAGTAAACTTGATTGTCGAGGACTGGCACCCTCCCTGTTCATTGTGGCCTTTTTCTTGCCCCTTGCTGAAATTCGTTCTTCGTCAGCTCATGTCCCTTCTGCTACTTACATCCTGCAACATACAACTTCCAACATACATTATTCTTACCCCCAGGTTAAATCACCTTGGGGCACACACTGGGTCTCCCCATCCTCCCGCATTACCCACCAAGTGCACCCAGGTCCTTGGGCAAAGACAATCCCATGAATGGGTTTGCCCTTCCCCATGGGGGACGCAACCCACACTGACTTCCCCAGCCACTTCCCTATGTGTAGTGCAGGAACCTTGTCTCCCTCCACAGTGTCTAAGGGTTTAGTTTGGGTGGGACCAGGGCGGTTAACAGATCCCCTAGTATTGACTAGCCAAGTGGCTTCTGCCAAGTTCACATCCCAATGCTTCCATGTCCCATTACCTAGTGCCGGTAGCATAGTTTTAACAGTCTATTATATCTTTCAATCTTCCCAGAGGCCTGTGGGTGATAAGGAATATGATATATCCACTTAATGCCATGCCTCTTTGCCCAGGAGTTAATAAGATTATTTTGAAAATGAGTCCCATTGTCTGACTCAATTCTATCTGGGGTTCCATGTCGCCACAAAATGTGTCTTTCAAGACCTGAAATTGTGTTCCAAGCCTCGGCGTGGTTTACTGGGTAAGTTTCCAGCCAGCCAGTTGTGGCCTCCACCATGGTGAGGATGTAACTCTTGCCTTGGCGTGTTTGCGGCAATGGCCCAATGTAATCAATTTGCCAGGCTTCACCGTACTGGAACCCCAGCCACCGCCCTCCACTCCAAAGAGGCTTCACTCGTGTGGCTCGCTTGATGGCAGCGCATGTTTCACACTGATGAATAACCTGTGTGATGGCCTCCATGGTCAGATCCACCCCTCGATCACGAGCCCATCTGTATGTTGCATCCCTTCCAAGATGCCCTGATGTTGTGTGGGCCCATCGGGCTATAAATAGCTCACCCTTTCTCTCCCAATCTAGGTCCACCTGAGCTATTCCAATTTTGGTGGCCTTATCTACCCATTCGTTGTTTTGATGCTCCTCAGTGGCACGACTTCTGGGCACATGGGCATCTACATGGCGTACTTTCACAGTCATGTTTTCTATCTGTGCAGCAATGTCTTGCCATAATGCAGCAGCCCAGATGGTTTTTCCCCTGCGCTGCCAGTTGGTTTTCTTCCACTGCTGCAGCCATCCCCATAGGGCATTAGCCACCATCCAGGAGTCGGTATAGAGTATGGGCCACTTTTCTCTCTCAGCAATCTCTAGGGCTAGTTGGATGGCTTTCACCTCTGCAAACTGGCTTGATTCACCTTCCCCTTCAGCAGTCTTAATGACTTGTCGTGTGGGATTCCACACAGCAGCTTTCCACCTCTGATGGTTTCCTGCCACTCGGCAGAATCCATCAGTAAATAAAGCATATTTTCTTTCATTTTCTGGTAACTCGTTATATGGTGGTGCTTCTTGGGCACGAGTCACCTTCTCAGACAGTGCTCCAAATTCTCTGGCTTCTGGCCAACTCAAAATCTCTTCTAGGATTCCTGGGAAGTTGGGTTTTCCCATTCGGGCTCGTTGTGTAATTAAGGCCACCCACTTACTCCATGTAGCACTGGTTGCATGATGCACGGAGGGAATGTTTCCTTTGAACATCCAGTGTAGGACAGGCAATCATGGCGCCAAGAGGAGACATGCTTCTGTCCCAACAACTTCCGAGGCCGCTCGAACCCCCTCATAAGCCACTAATATTTCTTTTTCAGTTGGAGTATAGTGGGCTTCTGATCCTCAATAACTCCTGCTCCAGAATCCTAATGGCCGACCTCGGGTTTCTCCTGCGGTCCTCTGCCAGAGGCTCCAGGTGAGGCCCTGCTCCCCAGCTGCAGTGTAGTGTATATTTTGCACATCTGGTCCTGTCCGAACAGGCCCAAGAGCCACCGCATGAGCTATTTCTTTTTTGATTTGCTCAAAGGCCTGTTTCTGCTCAGGGCCCCACTTGAAGTCATTCTTCTTCCGGGTCACTCGATAGAGGGGGCCCACAAGTTGACTATAGCCTGGAATGTGCATTCTCCAGAATCTTACAAGGCCCAGGAAAGCTTGTGTTTCTTTTTTATTAACTGGTGGAGACATATTGGCAATTTTGTCAACCACCTCTGTAGGCATGTGACGGTGCCCATCCTGCAATTTTATTTCTAGAAACTGGATTTCCTGTGCAGGTCCCTTTGATGCCTTCGGTTTTTACTTCTTATTTTTCTACATCAGGACTGCTCTAGGGCTCCATAAATTGTCATCTAGTGTTCTGTTACTGTCATTTAGACGAAACAATTTCTCTCGGGGCTGGAGTTTCAAGGACATACTGTTTTTTCCAAAAGCCCAAAATGTAAACACCCATGGACAGCAGCGAAGAGAAGAAGGGAACAAGCTGGGGATGGGACTTCAAGACCCGAAACTGTAATTGGACAATGAGTTTCTGATATGCAGATGAACCAAAGGTATATCTGTCCCAAAAACACGTGCTAGGTGTCCATTTTGGGTGTAGTCTCTGAGAGACTCTTGCATGGCCCAAAGTGTACCTTGTTTTAATAAATACTTCTTTTATTCTTTTAACTCTGTCCAACTTCTGTTTCAGGTCAGCCTTTTGTAAGGCATCAGAATTGGCGACTCTGGTGGGACGGGAGGCTTCTGAAAAACCCCTGGACCCCAGAGGAAATCCAGCACCCGCCCCCGCCCCCACTCTTCACCAGCACGGGAAGAGGAGGCTTCGACCACAGTCCAGACGGTATCAGAGCCGAAGGATCCTTGGACCTGACTCAGAGGCACATGAGTAACGGAATAAAAGCAGTATTCTGTTTGTTTTAGTCGGTGAGGGAGGGGGTCAAGAGATCGTTGATCTCTTAGAGTTTGTTTAGCATCTTTGGGGCTCAATAAAGTGTCCCAAGGGGGCTGTGGCATACTTGCCACTTCCCCCTCTGGTTGTTTTAGCTCGTGAGAGCTTAGTGCTGCAGCAGCAGCAATTTGGCTTGGAGCCAAGGGTGGGGCAGTGGCTTAAGCTGCTGCCTGCTGGCACCAAGCTCGGGAGTTCGAATCCCCCTCCTACTTGTTTGTGTTGCTACCTGCTTAGTGTATCATTTATAACTACTCACGATGGGTTGCAACTTTTCTTGTTCAGATGATGCTCAAATACCTAAGGATTCACCATTAGGTCTAGTCTTAGAAAACTGGCAAAAATTAACCGGGACGAGCAAACAGTTTACAAAACCTGAGATTATACAGTTGTCTAAAACCATTTGGCCAACTTTTAATTTAAAAGACAATCAAAGGTGGCCTAAACTTGGTAGCTTGGATGACACTACTTCCAAGAAACTGAGTATTTGAGATTCTTTTTAGTTATAGCACAAGATGAGCAGCTGCAGAAACCTAAATCACAGTATGTGTTGTTCTTAAGGAAAAAAGAGAAAAAGAGTGAAGGGAAACCGCCCATATTAAATCCGGTGTACAGTAACAGAGACGAAGCAGAGTCAGATCTAGTAGCACCGGCACTAAGAGCTAATCCAGCGCCGGCCCCGGGGGGGGGCCCAGCCGCGGCCGGCCCAGGGGCTGCTCTAGCCCCGGCGGGGGGGGGAGCCCAGGCCCAGGCCGTTCCGGGTGCGCAAGCAGCGGCGGCGCCGGCGGCGCCGGCCGCCACACCTGCCCCCCCCGCCATGTCTGCCCCGCCGGTGCCCGCGTCTTCTGCGCATGCGCACGCCGCGACCGCCCCGGCCCCACCCCCTCTACAGCCACCGTTCCAATCAGGGGCAGGGGAGGGGGAGAGGGGAGTCGCAGCTTCCACAGAATCCCTGTCAGTGAAGAAGGAAGAATACTGCCTTTGCCGATCGAAGAAGATGCAGGCCCCTGTGCCGCCTCCCCCTTGGGAGCCGGAGCCGCCTGCGCTTTGCCCCTGCTTTCAGGAGGCCTCCCCCTTCTTCGCAACCCCGCGCGCGCCTTGGTGGGAGGGGCCAGGGGGAGGGGAATGCCAGCGGGTGCAGCCAACGGCACCACCCCTGGAGGTGGGGCCGAGGGGCAGAGCTTTCTACCGAGAGGGCAGAGAGGGCACCTCCTACAGGGAGAGCCGAGCCCCTCCCGCTCTCAGGCCTGTGAGCTGCCATAGCAACGTCGCGCGCCGAGGAGCTGGCTCAGGGGATGACGTCATCAAAGCAAGCGACCCGGCCGTAAGCGCTGTACGCCGCAGCAGATCTTGGGCTGCGATTCCTAAGATTAGAACTGATCCAGGTAAATTTAACACAGCTGATTCACAATCGGATAGCTCTCCCTCTGATAGCTCTTCTGAAGAGGAAGATGAAATCTTAGCTGCCCTAAGCAGGCGAAGGAAGGGAAGGATAGCCCGAAGGGCCATACGAGAACGCAGTCCTGTAGCAAAACGTACTAGATCAAAAAAGGAAAAAAGAGAAGAACCAGTTCTACAAGCCCCACTACGGCAAGCAGTTGGCAACCAAGGGCCAATATATGTAAAGGTTCCATACTCCCTTATTGAGTTGGAACAGTGGAAAACCACTGTAGGACAGTATAAAGAAAACCCAGATAAGGTTGCCAAGCTAGTGGATAGAGCTATTAGCACACAAAACCCTGACTGGACAGATCTGAACTCTATGTTAGATACATTGCTTGATCCCATTGAAAGGCAAATGGTTAATAATGCTATTACAACATCGTTAGAATCAGGCATAGCGAATGGATCGATCCAAGGTACGGTTGCTGAAATATATCCTTTAAGTGATCCTAACTGGGATCCAAACATCCCAGAGCAGATGGCAAGACTAAAACGGTATCAAAATCTCATAGTATATGGGTTAAAACATGGGGTCCCTAAAGCTCTAAATTGGTCAAAGCTTTACGCAGTACAGCAAAACTATGACGAATCACCCACTGATTTTTTTAATAGGTTGAGAGAAACTGCTATCAAATATACAAATCTAGATCCTGATTCAGCTGAGGGAAAAGCACACCTAGTCCTCTTGTTTATGGGTCAAGCAGCAGATGATATAAGAAGGAAGCTACAGAAGTTAGAGGGGGTTCGAGACATAGATAGAATGCTAGAAGTAGCCTGGAGAGTATATCGAGACAGGGGCTCAAATGAAGGAGTTAGACGGCAACCTAGCAAAAAGACAATCCAAGAAAAGTCATCCAAAAAAACTTCCCCTACAGACAAAGATCAGTGTGCCTATTGTAAAAAATGGGGACATTGGAAAAATGATTGTCCCGTGTTGAAGCAAAAGTCCCCAGTTCCCCAGCTCCCAATAGAACAAGGCTCGGGTTCATGCTCAGAATGATGGGAACCGAAGGCTTCTTCCCCAGCAGAACCTTTGGTTATAGCTAAGCTGGGGTCAGATAACATCGAATTTTTGGTAGATACTGGAGCAGCATTTTCCGTACTAAATACCATGGAAGGGAAACTGAGTCAAAACACCGTACATGTTGTTGGGGCAACAGGGGTAAGCGAAACACGGCCTTTCTTCCAACCTTTAAAATTCAAATTGGGCAAACACTGGGTAACTCATCAATTCCTTTACATGCCTAACTCCCCTAAACCATTATTAGGGAGAGATTTGCTAGAGAAATTAGAAGCAGAAATTAAATTCAAAAAGGGGAAGGGAATAGAAGTTGTAATTCCTGAATCTAAATTTGTCGAAGTGGCTGCACTTTTCATACAGGACAAACGTGGTGAAATCCCCATTGAAGTTGAAAAAGCTGTCAATCCAATAGCATGGGCCAGTGATATCCCAGGAAGATCCAAACAAGCAGAGCCTGTGAGTATTACTCTCAAACCAGGAGCCACACCGGTAAGGAAAAAACAATACCCTTTGAAATTAGAAAGTCGTAAAGGATTAGCACCCATAATTGAAAAATTCCTCCAACATGGGTTATTAGTGCAATGTGAGTCCAGATTTAATACCCCCATACTTGCTATTAAGAAAGCAGATTGTAAGAGCTATCGATTAGTTCAAGATCTGAGAGCAATTAACAGAATCACTGAAGACATACACCCTGTTGTGGCAAACCCATATACCCTTTTGACTGCACTGACAGACGAATTAGGGTGGTTTACTGTAATAGACCTGAAGGATGCCTTTTTCTGCATTCCTGTGCATAAAAACAGCCAAGAGCTTTTTGCTTTTGAGTGGGAGAATCCTGAGACAGGGAGGAAAAGCCAACTTACTTGGACCGTCTTGCCCCAGGGGTACAAAAACAGTCCCACAGTGTTTGGAAATCAGCTAGCAAAGGAACTAGAGGACTGGAAAAGACAAGAGCCAGAGGGAGTTATTCTTCAATATGTGGATGATATCCTGATTGCGGCTAAAACCAGAGATGACTGCATTAAATTTACCATCAGTTTATTAAACTTTTTGGGACTGAGTGGGTACAGAGTTTCTAAAGACAAAGCACAGATTGCCAAAGAAGCAGTAATTTACTTGGGGCTCAAGATCTTTCGTGGACATCGACAGCTCAGCAAAGAACGGAAAGAAGCCATCTGTCAACTCCCAGAGCCCCGCACTGTGAGGGAGATGCAAGCTTTCCTGGGAATGGTAGGTTGGTGTTGTTTGTGGATAGCAAATTATGGACTGCTGGTAAAACCCCTATATGGAGCATTAAAAGCAGCTGAAAATGGAATTATCATATGGACAGAAAATACAAGGGCAGCTTTTAAACAGCTGAAACACTCCCTAATGTCAGCTCCAGCACTGGGATTGCCAGACTTAACAAAATCTTTTGAACTGTTTACTTATGAAAGATTGAATGTTGCTTTAGGGGTACTAGCTCAACGCCTCGGGAACCAACGGAGGGCTGTGGCTTACTTTTCCAAACAGCTAGACAATGTTGCCCAAGGGTGGCCAGGGTGTTTGAAAGCCGTGGCAGCTACTGTTGTCTTGATCCAAGAGGCCCGAAAACTCACCCTTGGACGGCACATTGGAGTGTATGTACCCCATGCTGTAGCAGCTGTGCTCGAGCAAAAGGGGGGACATTGGCTGTCCAGCAACCGGATGCTTAAATATCAATCATTGTTACTAGAACAGGATGATGTCACCTTAACAACAACTTCTGTTGTTAATCCTGCCATGTTTCTGTCTTCCACGTTAACTGACAATGTCCCTGAGCATGATTGTTTGCAGACAATAGAAGAGGTCTACTCCAGCCAAACAGATCTGAAGGATGTGCCCCTAGACAATCCAGACTGGGAGCTTTTTACAGACGGAAGCAGCTTTATGAGAAATGGTAAAAGGATGACAGGCTATGCAGTGACCACTCAAGACAAGGTAATTGAGGCGAAGGCCCTGCCAGCAGATGTGTCATCACAGAAAGCTGAGCTGATTGCACTGACAAGGGCCCTGGACCTGAGTGAAGGGAAGAAGGTAAATATATGGACTGACTCTAAATATGCGTTTGGTGTCGTCCATGCCCATGGAGCCATCTGGAAAGAAAGAGGACTGCTGAACGCTCAAGGTAATCAAATTAAACACGCTGAACAAATACTTGCCCTCTTGGAGAGCGTTAGAAAACCCACAGAAGTAGCTATTATGCACTGCAGGGGTCACCAAAAAGGGAAAACCACTCCAGATTTGGGAAATCGCTTTGCTGACAAAGCGGCAAAAGGAGTTGCAGAAAAAGGTATCCTTGCAATAATTCCCAAAAAGGAAGTTAACTTATCAGGGATCATCCCAAAGTATGATCAAGCAGATCAGAAGCTTATTAAATCTCTCAAGGCTGAGATCACAGAAGGTGGGTGGGCTGTCACACCAACAAATCAAGTTGTAGTCCCACCCCTGATTCTTCGAGAGCTAGCTCAGAGAGAATATGAAAACACACATTTTGGGACTGAAAACCTTCTAAAACATCTAAAAAAGGTAGTAATAGGAAGAAGAATGACTGAAATTGTACAAACAGTAGTAAGCAAATGTGAAGTCTGCTGCAAAAACAACCCTGATACAAGGAAAAGAGTTGTGTTAGGAGTAACAAAAGCAGGGGATCTTCCTGGAGATTACTGGCAAATAGATTTTGCTGAATTACCACGTAGAGAGGGATACCGGTACATACTGGTATTGGTTGACACTTTTAGTGGATGGCCCGAAGCTTACCCTTGTTGCACTAACACAGCCAAAGAAGTGGTAAAGATTTTGCTCAATCATATAATTCCAAGGTTCGGGGTTCCCCTGGGAATGTCATCGGATAGGGGACCACACTTTGTTGCCACAGTAATTAAAGAAATCTGTCAGATTTTGGGAATTACTTGGGATCTGCATACACCTTATAGACCCCAAGCGAGTGGTAAAGTTGAACGTATGAATGGAACCCTTAAAACACAAATTAGCAAAATTTGTCAAGAAACATCTATGACATGGGTTCAAGCCCTGCCTATAGCTTTACTAAGGATCCGCATACAGCCAAGGCGGAGGGATAAAATCAGTCCCTATGAAATACTTTATGGTAGGCCATACCAGATTCCACACATTCCAGGGGAAATTCATATAAAAGGGAAACTTGATTTACAGAGATATCTAATGGCTTTAGGTTCCACTTTGCAGAAGCTCCAGAATTACATCGTGCTATCCAGACCCATCGGACTGGACACACCTGCACATCTTTTCCAACCTGGAGACTGGGTTTATATCAAGTGGTGGGACAATGAACCTCTACAAGCTAAGTGGAAAGGACCATTCCAAGTCCTGCTGACTACCCTCACTGCGGTCAAAGTCTCTGGCAAAGGACCCTGGATCCACTACTCCAGAGTCAAGAAAGCTTCTGCTCCTGAAACAACTGAGAAAACAAAGAGTGATGCAGAAGAGAGCGTGATTTAAATAATGGTTCAGTGCTTAAAGAACTGCTCATAGTAATCATAGTCACAATTCTTCTATATCTACTGTTGTTAAATATTTACTGTTATTAAGTGTATATTATTAATAGATTATTAATCTAGATTATTAATATATAGTAGATATTTAGAATAGAGACTTGACAAGGTAGAAGCCTTGTCAAGCCTCTAAAAGGGGGGAAATGATGCCTTAGCTTTTAACTTCTTATTTTTTTACATCAAGACTGCTCTAAAACTCCATAAATTGTCATCTAGTGTTCTGTTACTGTCATTTAGACGAAACAATTTCTCTCGGGGCTGGAGTTTCAAGGGCATACTGTTTTTTCCAAAAGCCCAAAATGTAAACACCCATGGACAGCAGCGAAGAGAAGAAGAGAACAAGCTGGGGATGGGACTTCAAGACCCGAAACTGTAATTGGACAATGGGTTTCTGATATGCAGATGAACCAAAGGTATATCTGTCCCAAAAACACGTGCTAGGTGTCCATTTTTGGGTGTAGTCTCTGAGAGACTCTTGCATGGCCCAAAGTGTACCTTGTTTTAATAAATACTTCTTTTATTCTCTTAACTCTGTCCAGCCTCTGTTTCAGGTCAGCCTTTTGTAAGGCATCACCTCGGGGGCGCGGCTTGTGTCGGTGCCACAGCAGGATCCCCGGACACAGCGAGCTGGGACGGCAAGAGGTCCCGGCGTGCAGGGGGAGCCCAGCTACAATGTAGTGAAATACTAGGAGCGGCGTGGAAGAGCGGGAGAGAGACAGGCTGGTGGCAGGCAGCTCGTCTCCTGATGGGGCAGAGAGAAAAAAACTCACAGCAGACAGACTGGCAGCTCTGTGCTGGCTTCTCAGGGGCCGTGGGTTTAGCAGACAGCAGCTCTAACCATCCAGCTCCGAGGGTCCCAAGCAAGAGAGTGACCTCCCCCCGCCCTTGCTTTTTCAGTCTCTTAAAATCTCTCCTTGTCAGGCCCTGCTTCCATGAGAACGATTCTGCCACACCCTGCCAAGGAGAAAGGTTCTAGCCTTGGTGCTTTGTTCTCTTAAGTACTCAGCTATTAGCCCAGTCATTAGCAACCCATGGGAGAAAAATTCCTTAGGAAAAAAACCCCAAAAAAAACGAAATCCGAACTCCAACATTCTCCACCCCGAATTTTTTCCCATGCAAACACCTTTCATCAAATTTAAACCTTTGAAGCATATACATACATGCAGATACAGATACAAGCACGGTGTCATAGGTAGTTCACCCTAAAACAAGATCTCCTTGAGGTATGCATCGGGTTTCTCTATTCCTTTGCATCACCTACCAGGTGCAGCCTGGTCCCTGAGCAAAGACAACCCCCCGGATGGGATTGTCTTTACTTGAGGCAGAGTTTACCCAAACAGTCTTTCCCAGCATACCTCTCATGTGTACTACTGGAACTTTATCTCCATCTGTTGTTCGCAAGGGGTCAGAGTGGGCAGGCCCTGCTCGGCTGGAGGAACCTCGGGTGTTCACTAACCATGTGGCCTTTGCTAAATTAGTCTCCTACTTCTTGAACGTCCCCCCACCCAGTGCTTTCAAGGTGGTTTTAAGCAGGCCATTGTACCGTTCAACTTTCCCAGCTGCTGGTGCATGATAGGGGATATGGTACACCCAACTCGATGCCATGTTCCCTAGCCCAGGTGTTTATAAGGCTATTTTTGAAATGAGTCCCATTGTCGGATTCAATTCTCTCAGGGGTACCATGTCTCCAAAGAACCTGTTTTTCAAGGCTCAGGATGGTGTTCCGGGCAGTGGCATGAGGCACAGGGTAGGTCTCCAGCCATCCTGTGGTGGCTTCCACCATTGTGAG
Source organism: Eopsaltria australis (assembly GCA_034509425.1). Lineage (NCBI taxonomy): Eukaryota > Metazoa > Chordata > Aves > Passeriformes > Petroicidae > Eopsaltria > Eopsaltria australis. Next base: position 120,574 of record JAVTVJ010000809.1, read on the forward strand.
AACGTAGCGCTTGCCTTGGCGGGTTTGAGGCAGTGTGATGTAATCAATCTGCCAAGCCTCTCTATATATATATTTGGACTACCGTCTATCATACTATAGAGGCTTCACACGCTTGGCCTGTATGATCGCGGCGCATGTCTCACAATCATGGATCACCTGGGAGATGCTGTCCATGGTTAGGTCCACCCCTCGGTCTCGTGCCCACTTATAGGTGGCATGCCTGCCCTGGTGGCCTGAAGCATCATGGGCCCATCGGGCTAGGAACAACTCCCCTGTGTGTTGCCAGTCTAAATCTATCTGTGCCACCTCTATCTTTGCAGCGTGATCTACCTGCTTGTTGTTCTGGTGTTCTTTGTTAGCTCGGCTCTTAGGGACACGGGCATCTACATGGCGGACCTTTATGGGTAGCTTCTCTACCCGAGTGGCAATGTCTTTCCATTCATCAGCTGCCCAGATTGGCTTTCCTCTACGCTGCCAGTTGGCTTTTTTCCACCTTTCCAGCCAACCCCATAGAGCATTGGCTACCATCCACGAATCGGTGTAGAGGTAGAGCTTTGGCCACTTCTCTCTCTCAGCAATGTCCAGGGCCAGCTGAAAGGCTTTGAGTTCAGCAAATTGGCTCAACCTACCCTCTCCTTCGGTGGCTTCTGCAACCTGTCGTGTGGGGCTCCACACAGCTGCTTTCCACTTCCGGTTAATCGCTATGATGCGACAGGAACCATCAGTGAAAAGGGCGTAGCACTTTTCTTCATCTAGCAGTTGATTATACAGTGGAGCCTCCTCAGCCTGGGTCACTTGTTCTTGCTCCTCTTCGTCAGTGAGACCAAAACTCTCACCTTCTGGCCAATTCATAATTATTTCCAGGATCCCAGGGCGGTTTGGATTTCCAATGCGGGCACGCTGTGTGATAAGTGCGATCCACTTACTTTATGTGGCATCGGTGGCGTGGTGGGTAGAGGGAGCTTTTCTTTTAAACATCCACCCCAGCACTGGTAGTCGGGGTGCCAGGAGGAGTTGTGCTTCAGTGCTAATTACCTCCGAGGCGGCTTGAACTCCTTCATAGGCAGCCAAGATTTCTTTCTCTCTGGGGGTGTAGTTGGCTTCAGACCCTCTGTAACTCCATCTCTAGAATCCCAGCGGTCGGCCTCGAGTCTCTCCAGGCACCTTCTGCCAAAGGCTCCAGGACCAGCCATTGTTCTCGGCTGCAGAGTAAAGCACATTCCTCACCTCTGGTCCCGTCCTTACTGGGCCAAGCGCTACCGCGTGAGCGATCTCCTGTTTGATCTGGGCAAACGCTTGTTGCTGTTCAGGGCTCCAGTGAAAATCGTTCTTCTTGCGGATAACCAGGTAGAGAGGGCTCACAATCTGGCTGTACTCTGGAATGTGCATTCTCCAAAAGCCTATGGCCCCTAGGAAAGCTTGTGTTTCCTTTTTGTTGGTTGGCGGAGACATCGCAGTGATCTTATTGATGACCTCCGTGGGAATCTGGCGCCGTCCATCTTGCCATTTTACCCCCAGGAACTGGATCTCTCGAGCAGGTGTCTTGACTTTGCTCTTCTTGATGGCAAAACCGGCTTCTAGGAGGATCATGATGATCTTCTCTCTTTTCTCAAATACTTCTGCTGCCGTGTTCCTCCACACAATGATGTCACCGATGTATTGGAGATGCTCTGGAGCCTCACCCTTTTCCAGTGCAGCCTGGATCAGTCCATGGCAGATCGTGGGGCTGTGCCTCCACCCCTGGGGTAACCGATTCCAGGTATATTGCACACCCCTCCAGATGAAGGCGAACTGAGGCCTGCACTCCGCTGCCAGAGGGATGGAGAAGAACGCATTGGCAATGTCAATGGTGGCATACCACTTTGCTGCTTTGGACTCCAGCTGGTATTGGAGCTCCAGCATGTCTGGCACGGCAGCACTCAATGGTGGAGTCACTTCATTCAAGCCGCGATAGTCCACAGTCAATCTCCATTCCCCGTCAGACTTGCGCACAGGCCAGATGGGGCTGTTGAAGGGTGAGTGAGCTTTACTGACCACTCCTTGGCTTTCCAGGTCGCGGATCATCTTGTGGATGGGGATCACGGCGTCTCGATTCGTCCGGTACTGCCGGCGGTGCACTGTCGAGGTGGCAATTGGCACTTGTTGCTCTTTTACTCTCAGGAGTCCCACTGCAGTTGGATTTTCCGATAGTCCAGGCAAGGTGTTCAGTTGCCTGATGCCCTCTGCCTCCACAGACGCTATTCTGAAAGCCTACCTGAGTCCCTTTGGGTCCTTGTAATAGCTATTCCGGAGGAAGTCTATGCCCAGAATACATGGGGCCTCTGGACCAGTCACAATGGGGTGTTTCTGCCACTCCTTCCCGGTCAGGCTCACCTCGGCTTCTAACAAGGTTAATTGCTGTGATCCTCCTTTTACCCCGGAAATAGAAACAGGTTCTGCCCCCACATGTCTCGATGGTATTAAGGTACACTGAGCACCAGTATCAACTAACGCTTCATATTTTTGGGGCTCTGATGTGCCAGGCCATCGGATCCACACTGTCCAAAAGACCCGGTTTTCCCGTGCCTCTTCCTGGCTAGAGGCAGGGCCCCTCTAGCCTTGGTTATCTTTTTTTTCCTGGGCATACATAGTAGAGGTCACCTCGAGGGGATCTAACAGATCGTCCTCCTTTCCGTAATACCTGGCATCGCGGTCACGGGAGGCTGAGGCTACCTTCACTTTCGTAGACCCCCCACCTCAGTTAGTATTTCCCTCCTTGAGTTGCTGTACCCGTGCTGCCAGGGCAGCAGTGGGTTTCCTATCCCACTTCCTCGTGTCTTCCCCATGATCACACGGGAAGAACCACAGCTCAGATCATGGGGTGTACTCTCTCTCCCTGGCTGGGGGGCGCTGGGCTCTGACTTTGGGGCTTGTGACTCGCACTGGTGCTGCACTCATCAACCTCATCTCCTCCCTCACCTCCCTCATCATCTCCTCTTTGAGGTCTTTGACCACAGCAGAGACCTGAGCCTGTATTGGGCCACTGATCATACTATCCTAGTTCCTGAGTTTGGTGGCTATGGAACCCACTGTCTCTCGGTTGTCATCAGCATTAATTGTTGCAATGAAGATGGTGTCTTGGGAGGGCCCTAGCTTTGCCAGATTCCACAACATTTGCCCTGTACACTTGACCTTGTCGGGGTCATTATCATGTTGTCCATCCCTCCCAAAGAGTACCTCCAATACTGCCACTTCCCTCAGTTGTTGGATTCCCTCCTCAAGAGTCTTCCATGGTCTTCTATGATGGTACTCCTGCATTCTCTCCCTGTTGACAAACCTCTCTCTTACACTTATTAAAAGCCGTTCCCAGAGAGACAGGGGCCCGTCGTCTCTTCTGAATACCTGATCCACCCCCGAGTCATGGGACAAGGGTCCCAGCTGCCTTGCCTCAATACTATCCAGCTGCACGCCCATACCTATAAGGTCCCAGGCCCGAAGAAAACAGGTTGTAAAAGGCTCACGACCCCATCGCACAATGTCTTTTCGTAGATTACGGAGACTGTCATACCCCAGGGACTCGGTAGTGATTTCAATCCTTGGCCTCCCTACTGGTTGAGAGGGTCCTGCTTCCCCATCATTACTCACTGGCTGCTCTGGTTTGACCTTAGTCTTCCTCTTTTCCACAGGGGCAACTGCTACTGGCTGTGGCTCCCCCTCTGATTTGACTGGAGCCTGAGCGGTTATAACGTCCCTGGGTTCCTCTGCTGCCTCATTAGACTCTCCCTCTTTGGGGTAGGGGAAGGGTTTCCCACCAGCTGGGCAACTGTATTCCTTCAGCACTTGGCCCATCTCGCGTATCTCCTTCATCAGGACCCCCACCCAATCCAGGTGGGTTGTTTCTGAGGTGGGTTGTGGGACCGGGTCAGACTCTGTAGCAACATCCCTAGTGTCTGGGGCAATGTCAGGTTCTGTGGCAGCATCCCTAGTCCTTAGGGCCATGTCAGGTTTTGGGGCCTCATCCCTATTGTCTGGGGTAGATGTCAGAGTGGCTATCCAAGTCAGACTCCTATTATCTTTGAATGCTAAATAGAGTGGGACTAGCAGCAACGCCAGTCACTGTATGGTATCATTAGCATCTAGAGAAGATTTGAACCCTTCAAAGATTGGTGGGATAGGCCTAAAGAGCTGGGTGAAGGGTTGTGAGAAGATCTCTTTTGGTGTAGTTTCCTCGCAGTAGGTACCATGATTAAAGTAACCCTGAAAACATGTCGTTAGTGTGTGATAGCTCTGAATCTACATGCCTGCCTTCCAGAGGAAGCTGAATATCCATGAATTCCTCAACTTATCAACCCATAACACAAACTGTATAACAGCCACCGTAGCCTTAGTTATAGGGCCCATGTTTAGATACGGGGCTGCAAATGGGAGAGAGACAGCCGTGACCACTTGCCATACGAACCAGAATAAGCTAGACCACATGGTGCACCCTAATGAAATTCCTATACCCAGCACACAAAAACCCTGTGTTACTCAAGAACTGTTATCCCTTTTCTTCTCGATGCCCTCGTTCCCAACATTGGGCGCCAAAATCTGTCCTGGTTTGAAAGACAGGTGTATGTTAAGGAAGGCAGGAACCTCCCTTGGAATGGGAAACTGTAACCCCTCTCCCTCCGAATTATTATAAATTTGAAATCAAGAGGCTCTCAGGCAAAGATATGGGAATAGGAATAAAAGTTCTTTACTAATATCTAAAACAAAGCTAATAAATAACAACAGGTATGGTGTTAAATAGCAAACAGAACCAGAAACCTAGTGGCAGCCTGCTTGGCTTCAGGCACCTTTCCCTTTGGTGCAGTTCCAGTCACAGCCTGCAGGGGGCGCTCTGGGTGTGATGATTCCCTGGTAGCTGCAGGGGGCGCTCCGGCGTGAGCTCAGGTAGCACACGGCGAATGGCGACTGCCCGAGGCAGGGAGGGATGGAAGAGAGCCTTTGTTTCACAGACCCTCGGGGCTCAGCTGGTGTCGGTGCCACAGCAGGATCCCCGGACACAGCGAGCTGGGATGGCAAGAGGTCCCGGCGTGCAGGGGGAGCCCAGCTACAATGTAGTGAAATACTAGGAGCGGCGTGGAAGAGCGGGAGAGAGACAGGCTGGTGGCAGGCAGCTCGTCTCCCGATGGGGCAGAGAGAAAAAAACAGCAGACAGACTGGCAGCTCTGTGCTGGCTTCTCAGGGGCCGTGGGTTTAGCAGACAGCAGCTCCAACTGTCTGGCTCTGAGGGTCCCAAGCAAAAGAGTGACCTCTCCTCCGCCCTTGCTTTTTTCTCAGTCTCCAAAATCTCTCCTTGTCAGGCCCTGCTTCCATGAGAACGATTCTGCCGCACCCTGCCAAGGAGAGAGGCCCTAGCCTTGGTGCTTTTTTCTCTTAAGTACTCAGCTATTAGCCCAGTCATTAGCAACCCATGGGAGAAAAATTCCTTAGGAAAAAAAACCTCAAAAAAACCTAATTCCAAACTCCATCACTCATTATTACCAGCAATCCTTGGTTGGCTCTACAGCCATCCAGATACCGGTGTTTGAGACTTGCACACGAGCCCCCTGTCTTTTCGGATTCTACGTCCCTATAGCTGAAACTCCTGCAAGAGTTCTCCTGGAACAGACAAGCCTCATTCCAAGCCAGAGCTCCCCTGATGAGGAGAGAGTTTTGAGCTGGATCTGGTCTGCTCTTGTTTCCCATGGAAATGCAGGACTGCCTGCAGAGAAGTGCCTGGCTTGGGAAGAGCAGAGAAGATCTTTAGCTTTTGAAGGCTGTGTTAATAGTAATCAGCTCTTCAAAGTGAAATGATTCAGTTATTCAGGTAGTGCTGTTCTCCCAGGTAACAAGCTGAACTAGCTCATTACCTGCTGGGCAGCACCAATTCACACACTGAGACAAGGCATTTCTATTTTTTATTCTAGATTGCACAAAGTAGGGAGCCGGGTTACATACAAAAGGCACCAGTCATCAAAACTTCACACTATTTAAACATTTTAACAAACAAAGGCATTAGTCTTCACTGGCTACACACTGCATAACTTTTTAATTACTTACTATTCAAACCCCCATTTGCTATTTAAATCTCTTGCTACTTAGATCTCATGCAGCTCTTCCTTCTAGAGTCTGGGGTCTGGGTTAAATAGGTGGCCAAAGAGTCAGTGGTAATGGTCTCCCACTGCTGGGATTACCTTTCCCCCAGTTACTGTTCAGTTCTGCTGATTTCACTCTATGTGGCTGTTGTCCAGGCAGCCCATTCTTCCTGTGACTGTCTTCTCTTTTCCTTAAAACAAAAGATTAGCCAAGGTTACAATGTGCACAGTGCAAATGCTTAATCCTAACTGTCTGATTAATATCTGAAAAGAAATTGCAAAGTTTGATCCCAATCTTGAGAGGCTCAAATCTTGAAGGGCTTGATATCAGTGACACAGAGATGCAGAGAGCACAGGCCACTTGACATCCTTTACAATCATATAAGTTGTCTCTTTTCCTCTAAGACAGATCAAGACTACGAAAAGCTTAAGCAACTTTTTCACCAGTTTTGGTTATACACTTTAAGTAGAAATCACTCCTGATTTCTACAGTTTTTCTACTTTTTAAAGCATCCAAAGCAGTACCTATAAATACTTGACGGTGGAATATCTCACAGGCACTTCAGCCTGGCTAGAATGCACTCTTAGGTCACATATATTTTGTGCTGACAGCTGTTTTTGATGCATTTTTGTCATCAAAATGGCAAGTGCTCTCTCTGTGATTGTTATCACAATTAAAGCAAAGCAGTCTCTAAGTTAATCTTTCTAAGATAACTTTTCAGATAAGAAAACAAATCAAAATAAAGGGGGGAGGGTGCCAAACCACGAGTTGATGCAAAAGGTTTATTATATTCCTAGGGCTGCAGGTGCCCCAGGGACTGTCCCTCAGCCACAGCCTCCTGGAGAGGGCTTGTGTTGAGCTCCCCTTTAGCTGTGGGGACACCAGGAACAGATGGTGACACTGGGGGGGGACCCAGCTGACTGTGCTGGGTGACCCCCACTATGGCCCCAACTGCTTCTTCACATGCAGCAACACAACTGACAACAGCTGCAGGTGCTTACCCTAAACACTCATTTCTCCCCTTTTTTTCCTCCAGAGGACATCGTTCTCTGCTGCTTTCATATGGAGACTGGGCTTTCACAGCTTCTCCCAACTGCTCCAAAAAGCTCCTGACTGTCACCAGTTCTGCTCCTTCCAGATGCTGCAGAACTGTGCCCTCTCAATCAAGACATCCATGGCTCCTTACTTAGCTCTTCTTAGAGCAGCCTTCTTCCTGCTTTTCCTGACACCTGACATGATGGTATATCTGCCCTAATAAGAATTTTTAAATCACTGTATTCTTCAGTTAGGGACCCTCTAGTTGCCTATAATAAGATAAATCTTCATTCAATATCTGAATGATTCTACCTCAAACGTGCTTCAGCAGCCGGGCTCTGGCAGACATTTCTTTTGTTCAAACACATTCAGTTAGCAAAAACACATCAAACAAATAAACAACTAAACCAAAACTCTTTCATGTTACTTAGTATTAATCAAAGCAATTTATTATTATTATTAATTATTATTATGATTATTAATATTATTAGACATGCATTACTCAGATTCATAAAGAATAAAGCACAAAGAGAAAAACATTTATTTAATGAGGGAATGAAAGCCGACAGAGCTCTTTAAGTGCCACAAACATCAACAACCTTAAATTGCTAAACTGAAGGGAAAACACATTTGATGGATGATTCCAGCTAAGAATTTACTTTCAGAGAATTTTGACAGCTCTAGAAAGCAAAGCATAGTCCCATAGGAGACAGGTCATCCTTAAAACACACACGATACAAGCCACAAAGTTTCTGCTAATGGAAACGAGCCCAGGTATGCCTTTCTGGAAGGTCTAAAAAAGAGCAATTATAATGAGAAAAGGTGAAAGGCAGCTGAAATATTTTATTCTGGAAGGAGGGATGGAATATGAGAGTGACTATGGACCCATGAATGGGACAGGATGATGCATGGGGAATGCTGAGTGATTGTCTCTTTCTCCATGGCTCATAAAACGAGACATTCATTTAAACAACCAGGCAGAAGAGTTGTGGAATGCATTTGATCCAGAATAGGTGAGGCGCCACTCTTAAGTTTTGCAAACTTTACTGGTGGATTTCACTGAGGCAAGATATCACTGCATTTGCAGTAATTTGAGAATCATAGAATATCCTGAGTTGGAAGGAACCCACAAGGATCATCAAATCCATCTCATGGTCCTGCACAGGACGGCCCCAAAATTCATTCCATAGGTCTGAGACCATTGTCCAAATGCTTCCTGGACTCTGTCAGGCTTGATGCCATGACTGCTTCTCTGGGAACCCTCTTCCAATGTCCAAACACCCTCTGGGTGAAGAGCCAGCCTTTTCATAATATCCAACCTAAACTCCCCTGATACAACTTCATGCTGTTTCCTCAGGTCCTGTCACTGCCCACCAGAGAAATCAGTTTTTCCTTAAGTTTGTGATATTGTTCACTCCTGAGACAAGTACCGTGCTGGGGAAATCCTGACTAGGAAACCCTTTCATCTACTCAGCAAGAGGCAGAGAATAACACAAAAATTAAATATGGAAGATGTATGAGATGAACAGAGAAAATCCTTGAGTCATTATTGCATCAGAATCAGGGAATTAACAGATTGCTAAAGGTAATGAAATAAACATGTGGATGTTTAAATATTAAGTAATAGAGAAATTTAAATACTTAGCAAAGGCCAGAAAAAAAGCCTTCGGAAGTGCCAGGAGGATCAAATCCCAGTTTGCTACTTTAAATGCAACTTCATTCCACCTCTAGTTTTCAGCTCATTATTAACTACTACTATTCAAGAAGCAGGAGACTTCAAATAACAGACAGTGGAAATCCAAATGTTCTAAGCATGCTTATATTTTTCTCACAGGGGACAACAAGCCCATGAAAATCATTGTCCAAAACAGCAGAGTTCAAACAAGGACTGGACAATCATGTGGATAATGAGAACTAAATGACCTGAGATGGCTATAAGACAACCACTAATAGAAAATGTTATCAAGGAATTTTCCCCATGGGCCTTCTTTTATCTCTCTTTGAAACACATGAAAAGTGCTACTGGCTGAGAAAAAATATTCACCTGGCCCAGTATGACAATTCCTAAGTTCCTAGTAGTCATAAAGATAACACTTTATGAGAGTTTTATCGACCCAATGTGTAGCTTGTTTTTCAAGCCTTTGCTTGCTTTTATTGTCCCTGACAATGTAGCTTTTTTTTTTTTTTTTAATAAAATCCAAGTGAAAGATGAGAAATTCACACATCTGACGTGTTCTTCACACTCTTTCAACTTCATAGCTCTTTCTTTTCTGAAGAATGTCAGTATGAGCATCTTTGGGTGGAAGATTTCAATGCATGTTCTGCTTTCAGTCACTTTGCAGAGAATACAAAAACTTCTATATGAACATGACTATAATCAATAGAAGGACAACAGGATATTTAAACCTAGAGCTGCATACCTCATATATTTTCTTTTCTGACAGCTCCAGAGCATTATTATTTTCCTTTTCTTCCCTTCTTTCTCTCAGTGCAATATACATTTATGCTCATTTTGAGTATTTAATCCTTATTCTCAATTACTTTGGTTCACCTGTACCTTTAGTAAACTTTGCTTTAATGATGGTAGCAGTGATCAACTACTCATTCTGCAGATGGGGCTGGTAGAGCTATAGTACAACTTTTCCCACTCTATCCTTTCCACACACTTCTGCTTGTAGACCCAGTTTCTAAGAATTGGCTTTGTTAGTCACCTGTTTGGTCACTCTGGTTTGAACTCCTTTCATGAGCTCAGACATGTTTTACAGGGAATCATTAATTGTGCATCAAAGACATCCACAGTTTCTTGCTTCCTTAAACCTTTGTTCCTTACTGGATGTAATTAAATTCCTTGAAAAGTAGCAAAGTCAAAGAGAATTAGAAGTAGTTCAAAACAGGCAAGTCTTCTCTGATTTTACAGATGCAAACCACCCTGGTGGTTTGCTCAGATAGAAGGAAAGGAGGGGCTGCACACAGAGACAACAGATAAAATAAGCAAGGAACAAGAACAGAGTCTGAGAGTATCTATTAGTTAGCATATAGTTGGCATCTCTTATTTTTCCAACACAGTACAAGGTTTTTAATTCTGGAAATGTTTATAGTTTATCATTTATCATTATCATCAAATTTCTTATATCATCTATACATTAGAACATCACAGCCTGAATTCAACTTCTAATGTATCCCTGCCTCCCAGCAGAGGGATAAATAGAGAGCATTTCTGCTCCTTGATAAGTAGACTGGGAGTCAACACAAAGTGATGCCAATATGAACTTAAAAGTCAGACTGAGGGCAGACACTGCCATATGTTATAAACCAATGTTATGCCATAGCTGGCAGAATTGTCGGAAATGTAATTGCTAAAAATTATTAATGAATAACTGTTGGGTTGTACCCATTTCTGATGCAGATGCTGTTTGCAGTGGAAGATAGCCAGGGACTGAAAAACGAAATTCAGAAGGGAGTATAAATATGTCTTCTTTGATGTGCTACACCTGACCAGCCCTTATAATGAAAATATTCATTGCAATTTAAAGATTGATTCTTAGGAAAATGTAAATAAGCAGTAAAGGTCTTTTCCCTTAGCTTTCCAATCTCAATGATTTATTGCTAAAACCTCTTCCATTTATCAGAGTGATTGAATTGTTTTCTTTTTGATATGGACTTGGAAAGATATCTTTAAAAGAAACTTAAAACTTTCAAGAAACTTTCTCTTTCAAATAAAATAAAAAGCAGAAACTATAGTGAATAAATAAAAGGAAGCAAATAAATATTTTAACTGGTGTTGCTCAACAGAAGGGGTGATTTCCTGGGGATGGGAAAACAGCTTTTGTCTTGCAGGCATGACTTTTGAGTTATCTTTTGACTGTCAATATTTCTTTTTTGGACTGGTTTGTGACTGGAGGAATTCATGTCTATGTGAGAAATAAGGAAAATATGAATGCCTTAAATAGGATCACATTTAGGTCCTTAAGAAGGTCCTTGAATCATCAGTCTGAAGGGTCTGCATGAAGGATGCAGTTTGTATCTGATGTTTTGTGATTGTCTTGATCCAAGCCATGTCACAGTGGTCATGTCACATGTCACTGTGCACGTGCTGTCAGGTGTTCTTGGTATTGATTAGTAAAGAACAGGAAACCACATCACGTTCCCAAGAGGAAAATGGAACTGGGTAAATCAGATTTAAGAATTACATTAGGTTCTGGGCTTTCCTTAGCTGGTAGAAACTTCATTTTACTCTATAGTGGTTTTTCATTCCCAGACCTCATTTGGCTTATATTAGCACAATCTCTATAATGCCAAATAGTGTGGCTGGCAATTTCCTGGCTTGTTTTTTTTTGTTTGTTTCTTTCATTGTACTGGGCATGCATCTGCAGCAATAACATTTTTCCTGTATCACTCTTTTCTCCTGGTGACCAATGTTTTCCTATTAATTGCTATAATTTTGTTAGCTAGTGTTTCTTCTCTTAATATCTCTATATGCAGCTCTGTCCTAACTGCCTCTAATGCTATTAATTTCATTTCTTGTCTTGATAGGAAAAAATGATCTTATAAACAATGCAAGCTGTTCCTAAGAACTTAAAGTAATTACACTTGTGTCCATGGATAACAGTCCCATTTAACAAACAAAATGCCTGGACTGTGGATGTTACCTATTGAACAGTGAGCTTCAAGGAGCATAGTGCAAATAGTACTGGAAATTATATTTTATAAAGAATTGTTTTAAAAATTTTAAATGTCCTTTAAAAAACCATTAGGTCTCTTCTGTGGTTATGATTATTACTTTTATATTCACTCATATATAACTGGAAAAGAAACATATTTCATTAAATTCAATATGGCAATATCCTTTGCTGATGGCCTGTAAGAGTTGATTTTCCTTAGTAAGCACAGTGACAAACCCCATTTATGCATATTTCATGCTGCCTAATTCAGCTTTAAAACAATAAACTCTGCACACCACCTGCTTTAAGAACACAGAGTGAAACATAAAAGAAATCCACCTTTTAGCATCTCCCAAGATAGAAGGCAACTATCACTTTACCTGTGCTTTGCAGTTGTTCATGCTAACACCTGACAGATTTTTAAATTACTTAATATTTAATGATGGTTGTGGTGGTGTTTCAAACACACAGAATCCTAAACCCAGTTGTGGTATAAATGGATGCAATTCAATTTTTCACCTGCACAGTCTGTAAACTCTGTGTGGAAATGGGATTGACTCCTTGCCCAAACTCACACACAAAAAGGAAGCATACAAGGGTGGAAGCAAGGATGAAGTTAGCAAAGTCAAAGCCCAAACCGAATTTCATCTGGCCAGAGATATGAGACAAAAAGAAGGGCTTCCATAAGTGCATAGATAATAGAAGGAAGGCTGGTTAAAGGAGTAGAACATCTCACCTATGAGGAAAGGCTGAGAGAGCTGAACTGTTTAGCTGGGAGAAGCCTCAGGGGGGATTCTATAATGTATATAAATAACAAATCAGAGGGAGCAAGAAGGGTGGAGCCAGGCTCTCTTTGGTACTGCCCAATGACAGGACCAGTCACTGTAAGGGTGACTGAGGCAGAATTCTGACCTCACTGAAACCAGCAGAGCCTTGGTTTATGCTCAATGGGATTAAAATTTGGCCCTTAAAAACTGTGATTTAAAGCTGCTTTAAGTCAATGGGCAGACTCGTATTGACTTCTATAGATCCATAACAAATCTATAGACAAATAGCTGTGCTTAATCCTCAAATAATTTAATCAGAGAAAAAGGGGAACTTGACTAGATGACCTGAAAGAAAAAGTCTCCCTCCACTAAAAGCAGCTTTCATAAGTTCTTTAGCTCCTTGTTCTTGAGAATTTTATGGGGACAAAAATCTCTCTCCCTGACATACTACAGATGGGCATAAAGATCTGGATTAGAATGGAGTTACATTTGTGCAGTTCTGTAAAGCAGGCTCTGCATGAGAAATGGTTTCAGTGCAGTGATTTAGGTGCAATCCCTTTTTAATTGTATAGCCTTTTAATTACATCTGTGCTACACCTCAGGGAAATGCACTCGGGACTGATAAGGAATCTTGTTTCCAAAGTCAGAGGAGGATAAAAAAAAAAGTGGTTTAAATCAAGTGAAGAGCTCTGCAGATGCAATTAACTGGTAGATAAGAAACCTGTGGCTGTTTCCTTCTTAAGCTAAATAATAATAGATTTTTAAAAGTTTCTTTTTTGTGTGAATAATCAGTATCCTTTATAAATCTCATGGCCACCTCAGTACCCCCAAATATTTATTCTTGGCTTAGATTATTTGTGCTTAATGTCAATGATGTTGAAATATTTTTTCTCATTATAACATCAATAAAATGTTTTAGAGACACTGATAAAGGCCATTTTCTTGTGTGTTTGGAGGTCCTTACTTGTGTGTCCAGGTGCAGATATAGCAGAATCTACTGTTAGTCCCCATCTTTCAAGTTATCTCGGTTTGTAACTAATGATTTTTACAAATTGTACCAGACTCCAAGGTGGAGTTTTTCTTCTTTCCCACATACAAGATCATGTTTCTGCTGTGGACTTTTTGTTGTAGGTTTTGGGTGTTTTTTTCTCTTTGAATAGATTATCTTCAAACTATCCTTTCAGACTGATGCCAAGTTTCATTTATCTTCTGTTTCATTGCAAGAGATAAATGGAGGTCTCTGTTCCAGTTTGGTTGCCTCTGATCCACCTCTTCTGTACCTGGTATGGATGCACACAGTGTTAGCTTTTATCTTTGAGTCAGTTTCTGCTTCTTGTGGACACCTTTCAGAATAATTCCTTTCAAAATTTAATGCTGTGGGGAAAGTGCTTTTTCTTTTCCTTCATGTTTACTTTTACAACGTGAATATTTGGGGATGGATGGTGTACTTCCAGTTCTCTATCAGATCAGAAGCAGTGGACTGGACTCTAATTTAGGACAAATTTAACTGAAAATTGTTATTCCTTTGAAATACATCTGTTTTTAATGTTAGATGTGGAAAGAGATCTGTTATACACCTGAAAAAAATACCCAGGGGAGACTGTGGAAGTGAAGTAACTGAGGGAGATTTTGCAATGCCTATTATTTGAAGTTCATCTCAAACTGAAGCTGTTTCTCCTACTTTTAAATGACTGTGGAAATTGGGAATGACCACAGGAGCCATAAGCAAGATTTACAGATCATTTACAAAATGTCCCCAGTACTTGTTTCAATTTTCTTCCCTTTAAGAAGCTTTACTTTTCATACTATCTCGCAAAGTAAGTTGGAAATCTGAGGTCAGACAGGAATCATAAAGCTTTTTCCAATAGACCACACTGTGATGTCCCTGGAGCAACACAAAATCTTCCTCTGCCTCTGCCAGTGCCTCAGTAGCTATTAGCGTGGTTAGGAAAAGTCAAGTGGCCTTCATTTGCCTCATGAGTTTTCTGGCTTAAGTATTTTGTCACATTCCATTAGCATTTCACCAATGACATTTCCCTGGAACAGATGAATGAAAGATCGGGTGAATGTTTCAGCTTAATATTTGCGTAAAATTTCAGTGAGCATCAAATGACATTTCAGAGACTGTTATTAATATTGTCAGTTTAGCTCAGAATATTCTCCCAAGGGTCTGTGCTTTTGTCCTCAGATGAACAAAAGGAAAGCATCATTGAAAAGTTGACCTTGCGCATTGCTGCCCGAGCACACCAAATCAAAAGAGCCCAGGTTTGAAGGAGAATGACAGTACTTCCTAATAGTTTGTACTTAGTTTTTATTAGTTCTTATTATGGTACTGCAATGACTCGCTGGCCCTGTTTGCAGCATCCTTCCCAGCCTTCAGCAGTGCTTGAGGTGGGAGGGAGCCTTACATCCCAGCTGCTCAGATTAACAAACTTTCCATTAAGGAAGCATGGAATGAGCACATGTCAAAGTCATTCTGCAGTGTCTAATGGATAATGATTTTCCCTTGTGTGATTTTTCGTTTATTCATCTCTCTCTCACATTCATTTTTGGCACATATGATGACAAAGAGTTTCTTCCATGAGTAATTAAAATTCTTTTCTTAAATACAAATTTGAAGATCAGAGATTCATAGAATATCCTGAGTTGGAAGGGACCCACAAAGATCATCGAGTCCAACTCCTAACCCTGTACAGGACAACCTCAAGTATCACACCACGTGCCCGACAGTATTGTCCAAACACTTCATGAACTCTGTCAGGCTGGTGCTATGAGAACTTCCCTGGGAATTCTACTGCAGTGCCCAACCACCCTCTGGGCAAAGAATCTTTTCCTGATATCCAGGCTAAACCTCCCCTGAGACAACTTCAGGCCATTTCCTCGAGTCCTGTCACTGGTCACCAGAGAGAAGAGATCGGTGCCTGCCCGTCCCTGTCCCTTCATGAGGAGCAGACCACAACGAGGTCTCCCCTCAGTCCCCTCTACTCCTGGCTAAACAAACCAAGTGACCTCAGCCACTCCTCATATGGCTTCTTAGACCCTTCACCATCTTTGTAGCCCTCCTTTGGATGAGCTCTCTAATTGCTTTATATCTTTCTTATATTGAGATGTTCAAACCTGCACACAGGGCTGGAGGAGAGGCTGCACCAGCACAGCACAGAAAGGGACAATCACGGCCCTTGACCAGCTGGCATCCCTGGTGTCTGAGGCACCCCAGGACACAGCTGGCTTTTAATTTAAAAAACATCCAAATAGAATATTTCGATGGTAAGGGTTTTTGGTTTCTTTTAAAAATGATTTTATTTATTTAAACTAAACTCCTTTAGAGGCTTTCCAGGGAAATTTCCCACAGCTCATCCTGGTGTGAGGGCAGAGCGCGGCCGGCAGCGGGCTTTGCCAAAGCACGCTGGCACACAGAAGGCTGTGGCGGTGTGGCGGGGCAGGGGCGGTGCCCAGGGTGTCCCCCGGGGTCCCAGTGTGCTCGGGGTGTCCCCCGACGTCCATCGCGGGTGTCCGGAGCCGCAGGCCCAGGCTGGGAGCGCCCCGCGGTACCGAGGGGCGGCCGCACCACCTCGTGGCGGCGGCACGCGCGGCGTTCCCCTCGGGAATGCTGAGGGGAGAATGGAGCTCCCTCACTCCAGGCGGATGCTGCCATCCTACCCGGCCCTGAGCCTTTTCTGCCCCCGCTGCGCCCACTGCTGTCTGTGCTTGTAGGTGATTCCCCATCCTGGAAGTGTTCAAGGTCTGGCTGGATGCAGCTCTGAACCCTACTGGAAGGTATCCCTGCCCATGGTGGGCAGGTTGGATTCGGTGATCTTTAAGGTCCTTCCAAACCCAAACCATTCTGTGTTTCTATGATCTGAAGCTCTCAGCTGTATTTATTTTTATTTCCTCGATGCTAATTGCTGCTGTTTGTCCCATTAAGGAACCTAGAGGGTCAATTGAGCAGTATTCCACCTCTGGGTGCTGTACCTTAGGGCACAAAGCCAGCCAGCCTGTGTCTCTGCCAGCCTGAGAGCAGCCACCAGCCAGGCTGAAAATGGTGATGACAAACAGACGTGGTGATGTGGCTTTAGGGAAAGCAGCTTTAGAATCATAAGTGGTGAGATACGGAGCTGTACAACACAGTGTGGGCTGTGCACTCTGCATTTACTCAACAGTTTTGAGAGATTACTAGGCCTCCTCCTGTTCTGGGCTTAAAGAAAAAAAGAAGAAGAAGAGTGAAGAAGTATTATTGTGTAGAGGAGAGGCTGTAGCAAAGACCTATTAGAGTTTGCCCAGAATCACGAGGGAGATCTGCTCTAACAGCAGGAATTGAACAACTGTGTATCAGTTGAATTTAGTGCAGTAAACACAGCAGTGTTTGTCCTTTACTGACGCAAGTCCTTGGTACTTGAGTCTGCTCTGGGTTAGAAAAGTGGAGTTATGTTGTGGTGGTCCCAAGTCCCCAGAAAACCCTTTTCCCCCCACTAGGAAGCCTGGGGCTGGGGACTCTCCTGGGGCAGAGCCCGGGGTGGTTTGCCCTGTGGATGGGCCAGGCTTCCCGGGGGCTGGCTACACTGTCCTCAGCTGCCACTCTCCTGTCTTATCACCTTTAGGCTCCAGAACTCAGTACTTGATTGTATTATCCCCTGCCAGTCTCCCCTTCTCCTCCCCCTTCCTTTCCCCATTGGCTCCTGTCCCCCGACCCCTCCCTGGTTCCTCCCCCAAGCCTGTCAATGATTGGTTTGTAATCCCTCAATAAAAGTCTGATGCAGAAGGTGCCCCAGGTCTTTCACCTGGGTGCCCAGAGAGCTAGCAACACAGTGTCTCTATTATCCCGGGTGAAAGAACCCTCCCACGATACTCCGGCTCTTCGGTCACAGTGACCACCGTAAAGGGGGACGCGGCCTGCAGTAAGGGGCGTGAGACCCGACAGCAGGGAACCTGCTCAGGTCAGGGACACTGGCTGTAAACGCCGTAGGGCTGCTGTCCGAGACCTTGGTGGGCGGCTGGCCGGCCCAAGCCAACGGCCACAGAGTTAAGAACAGGACTTACTCAATAGCCACTTATTACAGCCATTCCTCACTTCCCTGAGAATTATCACCATTCAGCCTTTTGGGGATATTCTTAAAGAGGTGACTGAAGAGCAAACATATCACCTGTGCTGTTGTATGACCAACCCTTAGCACAGCAGAGGTGAAAAAGTGTTTGACCTGACATCCATGATAAAATATTTCAGGGTCACTGACTGATAGCTTTTCCTTGGGAAGCAAAGGACTTTAGGAATAAATATCTCAAGAGAGAAATTCCGTTCTTGCTGGATCTGTCTGAAAAGTCCTTTGTATGTGATTAACCATTTCCAAATAGTATAATGCATGGACACCCTTAGTTTGCAACAAGGCTGCTGCTTAGTTTTGGTAAAATTCACTTCTGAGTTCTTACTTTTTGAATTTAAACCTTATGTTAACACCAAAGTCACATCCAGATGGATTCAAACCTTGACACTGCTGATAATCCGAAGTTGACAAAGAATGTTACTTTTCAATTAATCAAGAGATTTGCACACAAAACTTTAAATTCAGACTGTGTTTTTTTAGAATAACAAAGCTAAAGAAAATAAATTACCGTGTGGACTGTTTTACTGAAGAGCATGTGGGAAGTAATCTGTTAGTGTCAAGACAAAATTAGACAAGATTTTTTAACACTGAGTAAATTGGGATATATTAAGTACGTTGAATAAAGTTGAGATGACAGCAAAAGCCATAATAATTTCACTGTCAGTTAAAGGTGCAATTGCCAGAAAATTGAAAAATGTAGGGAAATTCTATGCAGTGCTTGAAGAATCAATGTTGGCCATATGTGACAGTACAAAGCTGCTGTGGAGAAGGTAGAACTCACTGATCTTTTCAGTGCAGGCTCTGATGCATGAAAGTCATTCCGAAGTTTAATTGAAGTTGGGAGAAGCCTGTTTTTGACAGAGGATATTTGTTTTAACTGTTTTGTGGGAAATGAATGAAATCTTTAATTTCCAGCATGCAAACATTCAGACATTCATAGATAAAGGTGATCTATTCAATTTACCACCTTCTTAAATTTTGGGGTCAGCAATTATTCAACCAAGGTAATATTTCAAGCTGTAAATATTTCTTTTTTTTACTCAGGAAGCAAACAATGAGTTCCCTTATAACTATAATTGAAGAAGGAAATTCTAACATGACCTCTATCATCATGCCTTTCAAAAAAGGTGCTTAAAATTGACTTGAATAGGAGTGCACTAAGGCTGCTGTTCAAATCAGTTATTGCAAGCTCAGTGCTGCTTTGCTGCTGCCCCATTCTGTGCACTCAGAGTACAAGATCTTCTGGTCAGGGGTCTCCCTTTCATGATGCGTGTGACTAATCTTCCTGGCTGGACACATAAGCAGGGTTTGCAGCTGCTGCAGTGGCACTAGTAGCACTAGTAGTAGTAAAGCATTTCTGTGGTGACTTCCTAAAATCCCTGAACCAAGTCACTTGTGCCATTCATTAATTTTGAAGCATAATCTCGGTCCCACCAAGCTTCTGTGGAACTGCACAATGGGAAGCTATGTTTTCCAGAAACTGAAATCCTGACTGGGATTCAGTGACTGAATGTTGTTTGTCTGGCAGGAAGCCATCATCAAGGACCCCAATTTCCTCCTCCATTAACAGGGACAATGCTATTGATCCCGGGTGGTGTCTGCTCTGAGATCTGCAGTTGCAAAGTGTTGAGCATATATCATCATAGTATCATTTTTAAGGAATCAGACCTTACCAGGGCTGTTTTCATACTCTCATTCATCATTCTCAAGACAACCGATTTGCATTCCCAGTCTATGCACCAACACAGACTTGTTTTGTTCTGCTCTATAATTGATAAATACTGCTGAACTTGAAGGTGGGGATGTATACATAAAGTTAATAATAAGCTTATGAAAGGAATAAAATTCTAGGACACACAGTTGTGTAGAGATCCTTTATAATTTTTTCAGTGTAGGGATCCAATTTTCGTTATTAAGGCATATCTTTGTCTTTGCAAATGTTTGTTTTGTGCAGTATTACAGACAAAAATTTTAAGCTAACCATTTCAGAGTAAATAAGTGACTGGTTTACACTGATAAATTACTTTTTTATTATATTATAAATTAAACTTTTCCCTAATATTAAAGTTTATGAATTATGTGATATTATGATATCTTTGACAGTATTAAAAGGTGAAAACACCTAAATTTGAGACAGCTTTAAAGAATATAGACATTTAAAAACCATACTGTTACAATGCACAATCTGGGCTCTACTGAAACATGCCTTTTACCAAGAAATACAGCTATTAACAAAATGTCACCTTATCTATTCAGTGATTGTAGAAGTGGAAAAATAAAAAGAATTTATTTTAAAGGGTTATCTGAGGATTCAAATAAAATAATCAGTAAGCAGAAAATAGTGACAAGATAGTAATCACAGCCTTATCCTGTTTTGAACTGCTAAATGACACTGAACAGGCTCTTAATAGCACTTATGTGCTTGGAGCTATATGGTGCATTCAAGGAAGAAGACCAGGACAAATTCAAATTCAAGAAAGGACTACACACATGCTTGTTTAGCTAGATATTAACTGCTGAAGAGATTGTTATTTAAATAAACGTGTTTATACTTTTCAAAATATAGATGTATTTATAGAAATACATACACAGAACATCATCAGAATGCCCAAAATATCTTTCATGCCATTAGGAAAAATTAAGGGCATGTAATGCTGTTTTCAGTTCTTTCACCTTGGCTTTCCCTGAAGAGTTTTGTTATCTACATTGTGCAGGTCAGTCTTGCCTACTGGTATTTTAGGTTCTGGTGGTTCCTCATGATTTGAGGACCTGCAGGCCCAGTTATTCTTATATTTCCTCCTGCTGCCAGTAATTGCTGTTTCAACTACAGGTCTGAATTTCTGCAGTAATTAACTCATAACAGCAATCACATAAGAAGCCATTGAACCCATGTTTTACTGTTACAAATATCCTTTACTTTTTAGCTGCAAAGGCTTTCACAAATACAATTCCCTGTCATGGTGCATTTTCTGTTTCATTAGATCTCCTTGCAGGCATTTGCAGTACCTTTGTTGTGAGCTTTGGGTTGATACAAACTAGGCTGTTTCTAAGTGTTGTAGTAACAATATTTTAGAAGTTAAACAGTTTAAAGTTAGCAGTTTCAATGTTGCTACTCTAGTTTTGCTTGTTCCATCATGCCCCAACATTGTCCTCAGAGGAACCAAGAGCAGCTTGTGACACATGGAAGTGCCTGCTCAGATTTAAGGTGCCTGCTTTTCTTAGCTCACTTCTGTTGTTAATGTTACGGTTTTGAGGTTTGGGGATCAAAATTAGGTATAAACATTAATTTTGTAGTTAAGATTATTTGATTTTTTTGTGAGATAAAAATTAATAGTAGGCAAAGCAGGTTTATACTTTAAGGAATACAAAAAAGGAATTTTATTAACAGACTTAAAATAGGAATAATAATCAGGCATCAACACCAAACCCTTTAGAGCACTCTTTTTCCCCTCCCCACCTTTTCTATGTTCTTTCTTGCTGACCATACAAAAGGTAACACTTCAACTTATAGTTAATCTACCACCTCTGGAACAAAACAGTTTTCTTAATTTATGTAGAGAGAGAAGCTTTCTTTTGTTTTATTATGTTGACTCCCATAGGAAACACAGTTTCTATGGTTATTAGCTTTCTAGTAAGCAATCTTCTCCTTGAAGAGAGACATTTGCTTTTCTAGACCTCTTCCAATTTCAGTAGCTTTCCCAGGGCCACTACCAATGGACATATGATGGTTACTGAGGTGTTCTTTTTGAGAGAAAATGTTTCTATTACAGTGACAACGACATCCCCTTATTTCATCATCAGCAACACAAGTCTTCTTCTACTGTTTCCTGGGGCGAGGAAAGAAAGAATCTTAATACACAGAAGTCTCAGTCTACTGCTTATAACTTAGAACATTACATTCCCTTTTTCTCACCTCTTTTAGACCATTATTCATATATTACAGGGTATATTAAAGCTAACTTTATCAACATGTTCTTTACAAAAGAACTTTGAGCATTAAAGCACTCCTCATCTCTTCCTTCTTTGAAAATAAGCTTAGTTATAGTCATTAACTTAAAGTCTCTATGTTGTACCTTTTGTAGGTGCCTTTATTTTTATGCTCTTTCTGTATGAGAAGGAGAAATTAATGTCCCCTGTTGCGTTCCCTGCTTCGGTCCCACCTTGGTACCGGCAGCGGAATCCCAGCGCTACCCTAGGAAGCCGTTCACTATCTGGAAGACTTCCTTGGAGTGCCTACTTCGGGCACAGCTGGCCCGCGTTCGGTCCGGGGAGATGTTGCCCCCGGAGCGTGGTGAAACAGCAAAGAACTACCAGAGAAGGAGGTCTCTTGGTATGTGATTTCGGTAGGTTTATTGCCTCCAAAGGGAGCACATGGACCAAGAGCTAAGAGCAGCTTATTACATCGGTATTTAAGGGAGGAACAACACCCAATAGGATGAGGGCAGGGGACAATACAGGGGAGGGGCTGGGGTACAAGATCAAATGGGGTTTAGGGAGGGGAGGGGAACAGAGAGAACAACGAATGAACTATGGAGTGACAGGGAATTTCCCAGAGCGGGAATACATAACAGACAAGTCCAGTAACCAATGGCAGGAGCTTGGGTCCGTGGATTGGTGGTTCAACCGCTGCCCCTGGGAGCTCCGGGGGGAAACCCTCTGTCCGTGGAACCTGTCTGGAAGTCCTCTGGTTCCGAACTACCGCAACAGTCCCCAAAGTCTCATTTTGATATTAGGAAAAAAAAAAATAGTTAATTTGTCTTCCGGCTGGGCGATGGCACGTGGCTTTCGCCCGCATGGTTTATATGTTATAAGTTCGTGCTTAAAGTAGAGGAAAAGATCCCGTCTGCGCTGCCCCTCCATCTAAGCTGTGTTTTAGTTGTGGGAGCCCGGCGGGACTGCACCTGTGCTGCAAGAAGTTGATCCAGGCTTCTTTTCTGCGCCGGGCCGCCCGGGGCCACCCGGCAGGATTCACCTCTGAGCTCCGCGGGAGGAGCCCAGTCTGGGCTCTCTCTCTCTCTCCACGTGGAGCCCGGTCCGAGCTCCTCTCTCTCTCTCGTGCCGAGTTCACCGAGGGGCTACCCGGGCAGGGCGCCCCCGAGGTCCATGAGGCCCGACCTCAAAACCTCTTCCCGCCGGGCCATGCCGCAGAGAGGGGACCGGCCTGGCCCAGGCTAGGCAAATGAAGTCGGTGAAGTTCCTTGGCCAGCGGCAGCAGAATGAGGCAGCTTAGGTTCTCTCTCTCCCCTCCCCCTCCCCATGCCATGCGGGTTGGCAGCCCCAAGCCATGTGGCTTGGGAAGACCTTACCCACCTCCAGCGCGGAGAGGGAGAAGGACTTCTTTCCTCAGTGAACCGGAAGCCTCAAAAAAGAGCTTCTTCAGGTGTTTTTCTGGTTTTTATGAGTTTTTTTAGGTGGGCGGAGTTTGTGCTGGCTACCTCATTTCCGACTCCACCTCCTCTTTCTACACCGGGAATTTTTAACAGCAATTACCCCATACAGTTAATCCATAAATCTGCCTTGTTGATCATTATTTATCTGTCAACTACACAGATATATCCAAAAACACCTAAGCACACTTAAGCGGTCTTCACTGCTAATCATTTGGAAAATGAAGTCACTGCTGAGACACCTGGCCCCCCCATCTTCACTTGTCAGCAGGTAACTGTTAAGGTGTCTATACCACAGGCTTCTGCCTTGTTATAAAAGGTGGCATAAGCTCACCTTGTCAGCAGTAGAAAACAGCAGAACTTCACTGTGTCATTCTGTCCTCTGACTGTCACTCAAAAGCCCTGTAGGTGTCCCATAGATGTCCCATAGCTCCTGTGCTGAATCTGCCAGCCAGGTATTTAATCTTGTTAGGTGTTTCAGGGGATGTTAGATCCCTTTGCTTGGGTAACTGAATCAAGTTACTAATGTCAGACAGATCTTGCATTTCCTTACACTTGCAAATTTACCTTTCCAAGACATATTGATTTTTGCACCTATCTCTGAGCATTCACAGTAGAAATAGTCTTTCCATGATGTAATCTGACTTTTACCTATGTTCCACATGACCAAGTTTTCTCTTCAAATACTTAACTATATCTTCAGCTATCACAGTGATTTGTGCAGGTTTTAAACTTATAATTAGAAAGAAATATTCCTGGTGTTTAATGTAATAGTTCATGGTGTGTACTTACTCTTGAGCAAATCCCACCAGGAAATGTTCTCTAAAGCAGCTGTCAGTGTTGCAAACACCTCTGTATTGAATACAGAGGCATATTGTTCTATAAAGCACATGTACTATACTTCTTCATGGATAATTTGTCCTTCTCTGCTGCCCTTTGGAAAATGGGATTGCACCTTGCAGATCTGACAGTCCTATGAGATGTTGGGACATTGCCAACATCTGCCAGTTTCCCCTGCAGGCCATGTGCTCTTCCCCACCTCTCACCTGTCTTCAGATTCTTGGAGTTTTACTTTTGTTTTGCCTCTGATACTTCTGTGAACCCATGTTCTCAAAAATT
Organism: Eopsaltria australis; assembly: GCA_034509425.1. NCBI lineage: Eukaryota > Metazoa > Chordata > Aves > Passeriformes > Petroicidae > Eopsaltria > Eopsaltria australis. The sequence goes on from JAVTVJ010000809.1 coordinate 144,744, forward strand.
CAGGCACAACTTTTCTCTTCTAAATACGTAATCTTCTCTGACTACATTCTGGAAAACAACAGGATTGCTCTTCTTTTAATATTGAGTTGGGATGTTCTATCTCAGGTCTCCAAGCATTGTCATAATCTGTTCTCAAATTAGGGGTTCCACAAAACCTTCAAAATTGCATGTCTAGCTTGGTGGCCTCAGAGGTAGTATAAATGCTTCAAAGATTTCTTCCAGTTTTTGATCTGTTATGAAACTGATATAGTTTTTTATTTTCTCTGGAAGTACAATATTATTTCAAATCACTTTAGAACAGTTAGATAACACTTCATTCTTCTCTCTGTAAGTGCAGGCTTCTAAACAAATGCTGCACTTCAGACACAGCAAAATGGGGAAAACAGAAAACTTTTGCTTATGTTAGTTTTCAGTACCTCTGCATCCTATCTTGTAAAAGCCCACATTTTCTCTTTGTGTATGCATTACTTTCCTGGACAATTTCAGATGCAAAGCAATAACACTATAGACTCATCTAATAGCAAAAGGATGCTGCCCTATTGTGCCATCTTTTTCTTCTCTTGAAGCACCTGTCTTCAAATCTTACGTCTACTTCTAATCCCACTGAATTCTCAGGGTTTCTGCGTGGAGTTTATAGCCTTGAATATACCAGCAAAGAAGTAAATGAAAAATTGTATGAAAAAGCTTGAGAGGGAGAGGAAGACAGAGAGAAGTGCTTATCATAAAGCTGACTTTTCAGTTTAAAAGCTGTCAAAGCAGAATGTTCGAGTTTTGGATTTCAGCTTTAGCAGTAAAAGTCCAAATAATTTTAAAAACAACTATTCACAGAATGAGTATATGCTTGGAGATATACACTGGGTAATTGCTTTGGGGGAAGAGCTTAAAGGAAAGAGAAGATTATAGGATGTCTTTCTATGATGCTTTTATTTTCCTTTTATGTATATATATCCCTATTTGTGTTTGTGTGCATGAATGTGGATGACTGAATGAGAAATCGTATAGATATATTTGCATACAAATGCTAACACACACACACACACACACTCATATATATGCATTTATGAAGAAAGTGCAGAAGAAAGTTATTTGTCTGTGTACCTCTTACTGACCAAGGCAGACTTCTCTGAGAAACCTCAACCTACACACAATGATATGCAGAATTAAGTAGCATGATAGGAACACACTCTGTATTTGATTGATTGCACAGCAGATAAATGCCTATGCATAAGTTTGCTAATGTAGTAAGTAAACCGTATAAAAGAGGAGTTCCAGAAATTACAGGAAAAAAAAGGCAGAAAATATTTATTTGGTCCAAAAGTCTTTATTTGGAACATTTTAGAAAAAAAAAATTCTTCCACAATCATCTTCTCTACCTGAGTCTTTCCAGTTGCATAAGAACAGTTGACAGCTCTTTGTTCCTGAATTCTGCAAGAAATGCATGAATTTTCAAAACAAACCCACACCCCTTTCTTTTCACTCCATCTTTCCCACTGTGTCTTTTTCTGTTTAAAAATATCACATCTTGGTGTTTTCTGTCTACATAAGCACAGAGATATATGGGATATTGTCGTGGGTTGACCCCGGCTAGATGCCAGGTGCCCACTCAGTCACTCTATCACTCCCTCTCCCACTAGGAGAGGGGAGAGGATAATATTGAAAAAAACTATCAGGGTAAGAAAAGGCAGTTTTATTACAGCGGGGAAAAAATACAACAAGCAAGCTGAGAGTTGCGCGCGCAAGAGCAGAGGGGAAAACAATCTCTACTTCCCATCAGTAGCGATGTCCGGACACTTTCTGGGAAGCAGGGCTCCAGCACGCGTGACGGTTGTTCAAGGAGGCAAACATGGACCAGCCCTGAGTGCCTCCTCCTCCTCCTCTCTTCCTTCCCTTATATATCTGAGCTGATGTCATATGGTATGGAATATCTCTTTGGCTGACTGGGGTCAGCTGGCCTGCTGGTGTCCCCTCCCAGGATCTTGCCCCCCCCATCCCCTTCAGTGGGGGAAGGAATGTCAGAGGGACAGCACTGCTTGGCAGTAGCCAAAACACTGCTCTGTTATCAACGCCAGCTACCAAAGCAAAGCACAGCACTGTAAGGGCTGTGAGCTTTACCCCAGTCAGACCCAATACAGATATATATTTTCTTTTACAGGTGATGTGTTGCTTTTTTTCCCCTAGCAATGATTGTCTGCATGCTCAATGTGGTGACACCCACAAGAGGTATAAATATGGGACATTTGCCCTTTTCGAGTCTCCTTAGGATCTTTTTCATAAAAATGGATTATCTGTTTTTCATTTTCTTTTCTCATTATAATCTTTGTCATGTGTGTGTGCTCCCTAGGCTCTAATGTCTCTTTCTTCATGAATTAAAGGGGGAATTCTCCTTTTCTTTGACCTTTTCAGTATTCTGCACTTCAGTGGGGTGGCATTTCCACTCCTTAAGGACTACAACCTGTGCTGACTAATCAGCCAATCAAATGCCAATTACAAATGTAAAATCAATTACTGGTGTTGTTAAAGCCAAACCCCATCTGACATATTTTGGCCTTCTCTGCCATCTTCCACCAGAAGGGTTAAAGCTCTAATGACAGGGTTATATATGGAAACAGGCCAGATCCTTTGACACATACTGCAAAACCCTTTACTTAACTAACACAAAGAGGAATGAACTTCTGTAATGGGGAATTCAGGGGTTAAATACAGAATTGCCTTTAGTTCTGTCATTTGTGTTACTTTCAGCAAGACATTACATGCAATTCCACACCCTTCCCAAAGAAAATGTTTAAAACCATGATTGTTAAATTAATGTCTTCCTGTCTCCTGGAAGAGGAAGCTCAACACTTGATCTGCACAAGGCTTGTCTCTGAACCCTTTCAGATGATTTCCCATCAGAAATCTTTGTTTACTGCAGTGTTGGCTACTTTCAGAATTGGGCACAGTGTCTGGAATTTTAAATATACTCTTGAGCCTCATATTTCCTATTAATCAACTGTTGGCAGCTTCCTTCTCAGCAGGCAAGAAAATTAAATCATCTTAGAGACTTATAGGCCTTACATACAGTAAACAAGACAATAAGGGTGTCTCACCTGGGCAAGTTTATAAATACCTGTTATCTTTGTTGATCTGAGAGAAATTTAGGTGTGTGAAGAAGACTCTTTGAATTAGTCTTCCGGAGATCCCTCTAGGATTCACTTTGTAATGTATCTTCTGTTTCTTTGGTTGTTGGACTGGTAGAAGCTCAGTCTAATTTCCCAGCTTTCCTCTGTGGGCATCCAGGAAAGAGAATATGAAAGAAAGAGTGAATTTCACTTCTAATAGACTGGTTCTGAAGTTGGCTCCTATAGCAGGAATTATTGTGCTGCTTTAAAATCTTGTTGGAATGGAGGTGATGATGGTGAAGACATTTCAGGGGAGGATGAGGATTTTGCTAACTAAATATTCCTGTCAGTTGTTTTAAACTTGCTATTCTGTTCACCTGTTACAATCTTTATTTTTTACATGTGATCCTACCTTATGTCTAAAATGGTTCTGTAAAGTCTTTACAGGAAGATGAAGTGTTACTTCATTGTGCTGATTTCCAGATCCTTGTGTTATAACCCCCAACTGCATTTAGAAAACTTTTCTTTAAGTCATGGATAATAACAATTTAAAAGACATAAGTTGAACCGTTTCCTGAAAATCCCATTGGAGATCTGCAAGCCGTTGCAGTCAGAATTACTGGACATCATAGAAGGGATCTCATGGTCAAAAGACTGAGTTTTCCTTTGTATTTTTTCCCTTTTTCCTCACTTCGAAAGGAAGAGGTAATAAATTATCCCAGCATGTTACTATCATTCCTCATATGCAGCTAATACTTATAAATTGGATAGTATTTTGAGACAAAAGGCAAGATTCATCTCAACTATCTTGAAATAGTTGCAATTTAGGGAGTTACTTTTAGGGTGAAATTCAGATTGTTAAATTTAGTTGTCTGAAACCATCACCTGAATCTCAATCTGAATCAAATGTCTGTCTTATATCAGAGGAATCCCACCACAGGTTTCTGGTGCAAAACTTTTATATCATTTCCCTGTAAATAAATTGCTAAAATGAGACACCTAGCTTTTAGATGAGACACCTCAGTTTTACAGATCATGTATGTCTCACCCCAAAAGTCAACATGATTTTGGAATGATGTTTTTGAATATCACTTATGACAATCATCCTGCAAATCTTACACACAATGAAAATTCCTTCAGAATGTCCAAGTGTGGTCCAAAGCCCTTTACAATCAGTGGGAGAATTGTCGATCTGTTCTGGAAAGGAAGCTGTTTAAGAAGCAAACAAACTTTGCTGACAGAATTCCCCTCTCCAGTAAAAAGAGAAGTCTCAAGGGAATGATCGTGCAACAAGATCTATTTTGTCTGCCTCTGTAATGGAGGAGTGTGTGTCACTTACACACTGGTATATTTTAGCAACCAGAGCATGTATTTTAGCTGGTTAAGCAGAACAAGCATCGCTGATGTTCAGACAACTCTCCCTTAGGGCTTTTATGGATAGTTCATCTATCTATTGAAAAGATATTTTCCCTCCACAGCAGATTTTAATAATCTGGAGTGAAGTCTGCATTGCACAGGGGATGAGAACCCAACATTTGCATCATTCAGAGTCATTGAGTTTTCCAATGCATCTAAGTAACTCATAAGATTCCTTGAGAAAGGAATTTATACTTTCTTTATACTTCAGTATGCAAGGTTGTTAATGTCATGTTTTGTTTGCATAATTTGAGTGGTCTGTAACATCACAGAGTTTTGAAACCTCATTTCTCTGTTAAAAATAAACATATGATCTCTCCTCTCTGGTGGGTAGTGACAGGACCTGAGGGAATGGCACGACGTTGTGTCAGGGGTGGTTTAAAAAGCGTTCTTTCACTCAGAGGCTGTTTGAGCACTGAACAGGCTCCCCAGAGAAGTGGTCACAGCACCAAGGCTGGCAGAGTTCAAGAAGCATTTGCAGAATGCTCTCAGACCCGGAGTATAATTCTTGGGAATGGTGCTGTGCAGGGCCAGGAGCTGGACTTGATGATTCTAGATCAGACCTGCCAGCACATAGATGAAGCAGCTGCTGTCTCTTTGCTCCCTCTCTCCACACAGTTGTCACATGGCCTTAGCTCCCAGACATCATTTTTGGAGCCCAGGAAAGCACCATACCCCCTGCCATGGGCAGGGACACCTTTCACTAGACCAGGTTGCTCAGAGCTCCATCCAGCCTGGCCTTGAAAGCTTCCAAGGATGGGACATCCACTTCTCTGGACAACCTGTTCCAGGGCCTCCCTACCTTCACAGAAAAGAATTTCTTCATAACATCCCATATAAACCTACTCTCTTTTAGTTTGAATTCAATCCCCCTTGTTCTGTCACCACAGATAGTCTCCATCTTTCTTGTAGACTCCCTTCAGGTACTGGGAGGCTGCAATCAGGTCACCCCAAAGCCTTTTCTTCTCCAGGCTGAACAATTCCAATTCTTTCAGCCCTTCCTCATTGGAGAGATCATCCATCCCTCTAATCATCTTCGTGCCTTCCCCTGGACTTGCCACAACAGGTCAATGTTATTTGGGCTTAAGACAGAAGATATGCAAGCTAAAAATGTATCTATGCCTAGAAATAAGATATTTTGGAATCTAGAGTCCCTTCCTAGCCAGTGGAATGAAATAAGTAACTTCGGAAGGCAAATCTACCCACTTTCCTTCAGTAATTTTATTATGATGAGATTGATCACTGTCAGAGTGTGCATGTTTTATCACAAGATACATAGACACTGCTAAAATTTGATGCAGTTTGGGCTTTGATAAATAGCTAAAAGTGGCTTCGATCCAAAATATGAATCATGTGCCAAAAAAGTTAATTAAATATTAATTATTAATATTAATAATATATTTTCATCAAATGGAAACCTCCAAAAATATATTAAAGAATGAATCTATTTTAAGATCCATCAGGCTGATTTTATGAAGAGAGACAAATATTTCCTCAACTAATATATTTTGTTCATTATTGATGTAAGATAGAGAGAGGAGGAGCAGGGGAATCATGACTGGAGTACAAGGCTGCACAGACTGGGTATAGATCTAATTTGGATATTTCCAACTATTCTTTAAACTAGAGCAGGTAATAGATCTCAGTCACTCTCTTATACTTTCCAGGCAGATGTATTTTTACACCCATTCAGAACTTCTGTGTGATACAGAAATCATGTGAACTTGGGAGTAGGGAGAATTGAAGAAACAGCTTGCTGGTGACCAGACCCTTGGCCTATATGAAAACAGAACAAATGGTAGATGAGGTGATGAACCTCCTCATTGTGGAATAAATTCTTAAAATCTATTAATTTCACAACTATGCAAGTTATACTGCAAATGGACACAAAGAACTTCCTTAATATCGTGAGGAAGAAGTTGCAGAGATTTTCTTTATAATTTATTTCCTGTCCTTTGTTTTGTGGCTCACTACTCTAGAGATTAAAGCAAAGTAACATACAGCCATTATCTTTCACTTCAGAAGAATGGTTAATATGCTTCCAACATGGTGAGCAGAAAATACAAAAATATTTTTTGGGGGAAGAGCAAATAACAGAGCTCCCACATCACAGACCTTCTCATCATTTTTCCCTAGGAAAAAAGCCAGGGATTGTTCTTACAGAGAAGCTAGAAGAAACATTTCTGGTGTCAAACAATTCACCTCTTATTAAACAGTATATTTTGTCACTAATAAAATTCCATAAATAACTATAGAGCAGCCAAGTGAAAAGGCAGATAAAACTCAATTAAAAAGTGCATGAAAAAGATCTATTTCCAAGAGTAGATTGACCAACCTTCCAACTTCCATTTATCATTTTCAAATAAATAAGAATAGTTAAAATTAATTGGTTTTTTCATTCAGGTTTCTTCAGGACTTGGGAAATTACAGGGCATGGCAAAGTTAAATTTACATAACCTCCACTTAGATTAAGTTTACTTAATTTTATCTTAATTTTTAATATTTTCATTATTCTTTAGAACCAGAAAGAAGTGTCACAATCAACACAACTGACTTCATGTCAAGAATTTCTGCAGATTTTTCTCCCAGAATTGTTAAAAGATAAAGACAGATATTTTACCAAAGCACTTCTGAGAAAGGGAAAAAAAATATGTTTTGATCTCTGGTCCAACTCATACAGAATAATCCCTTGCTTCTCCTTTGATGTGATTTCTTGGACCTTTACACCTAAGTTTTTCTAATCTGCTCACTTTACATCTGGAAACTTCAGAGGATTAAGGTTACTTGGTTTGTATATCAGCATTTCCTGATTTCTTCTCTTCCTCAGCATCAGATAATAAAATGTGTTTATAAATTTCTTCTGGCTTGAAGCTCATTCTGTTCTCCATGGTTATCTTCTCTTGTGCACTTTCCTCTCTACAGATCCACACTGCAGAACTCTGCCCTCAGCGACTGCCCTTTCAGTAGGTAGGTACTATTCATTCTAACCTCTTAAATTCCAGGGAATTTTAGAAAAACCATGTAGCATTCTGCCAGGGAAGATAGGACAAAGTTTGAGAGCAGATCTATTACATCCATCAACCAGATTTGTAGCAGATATTTAGTAAATGCTTTTAGAATATGTTCATCATGGTTAACCATCTTAGGCTGGTACAAAATATATATGTCACAGTAAAAGAATGAGATAAAGCACAGAATTTTCCACAGTAACTTTTGGAGCATTGCACATACACACACAAAGCAAAACAAAAAACAACCCCAGGCTTTATGACTAGTTAGAAATATTTTTCTTTATTCTTTTTAAAAATTCATTCTGCCTCCAAAGGTGTAATGCCATTAGAATGCATTTCACAACCCAGCAGGTTTATGGCCTCAAAACAGTAGCTACAATTTCTGTGGAAATAGCAGTGTGTTAATGTGCTGGATAATATTCAGCATGAATAAGATTATTCAGGCTTCTGGGAGATGAAAAGCTTGATAGGCTGTGAGATATTAATAATACTGCACTTGTTTTGGTGGCTGTGCCAGATTCTAACAAACTCATTTCAAATCATCTCAGGACATAAAACAGTCTATAAATAAAGATTTAATTGCATAGTACCTGAACTGTGCATTGACTATAAACTGTAGACTGACCAGTCTTAAAATAAAATACTTAAAAAATAAAAAGCTTCTTTTAAATTTTTAAAAAACTTTTCCTTTAGGAGAAAAACAGTGTAAAATATTGATTCAACTTCTTTGTTGCCATTTTTGGGGAGAAATTCCAAGCAATGAACAACCAGATCTGTTCAGTAATATGTTTTCCTTGTTCTGTGTTCTCTAACAAAGATTAAGAGTTCAGAGTTAGACTGGAATTTGTATGAAGATCTGGATAGACAATATTCTTGATGAACATACGGCAACAATATTTCATCAACACTTTTGACAAACTCAGTTTTGGGTTTTAAATATGGTTGAAAAGTGCTGTGGGCTTTGATTCAGTTTTAATCCATAGTTCTGGGTTTCTTTCCAGAGTTTGTGTTGGCTGATGTTTAGTTAAATGAATGACCATGTGTGCACCAGCTGAAGGAAGCTCCTTCCGAGGCTTCTCCAGCTACCAATGAATTACCAATGAGTTATCAATGCATGTCAGTGTGTGTGAGGTTTTCACACCAGGGCCTGACTGTGGACCTTGGCATGGGAGAGCAGTAAACTCATCTAATTCAATTAGTTGTTTTTTTTCCCTTGCTACCTTACACAGTTGTCACGATCCGCTCGTAGGAGCGGGGGTCGTGATGGTTCGTTACTTTGAATCTCAGAGTGCAAAAGAAAACAGGGACAAGTATTTTTGCTTAAATCAAAATCAAAAGCACTTTATTGAGTGCCAACAACACGCTTATGCCATAGAGGAGAGAGAGAGAGAAGAAAGAGAGAGAGAAAAGGAAAGAAGGGGCATAGCTACCACGGCACGACGAGGTCCTCGTTGTCCGGATCCGATGGACTCCGTCTCGTCCGTAGGGAGATCTCATAGGGGCACCTTTTGAGAGTCTCTTTATAGTCTTTTCGAAAGCGGGGGGCAGGTAACCAAGAGATGAGGCAATCCCTCCAGAGACGAGGGGCAAATAGCCAGCAGGTGGGGAGTAAGGCCCATTGTTTTAGAGTACAGGTGCAGCTGTACCGGACATACAGTTCGGTTCTTTCCATCCCGGTAGCTGGGAGAATGCGGTTCCCACGGGCATGTACCAACACGCCTCTGCAGCACAGCTCAGCAGCACAGCTCTGCAGTACACCTGGGCACCTGGCAGGCACCCCATCAAGATCTGGCTGGACTTCATTGTGCAAAAGTCCTTTTCCCCTCTTAGGGTCTCTGGGTTTTCGGCCTCTGCTTCTGTCGATGGTCGTGAGGCAGATAGGGATTTCCATCCAGACTCTTACAACAGTGGATGCTGTTTCCATGGGGAATAATATCCTGCAGCCAGGAATTTTCTGTAAAAAAATGTGCTAGCAAAGACAGCTGTAGCTATGTTGATCTCTGTCTTCTTTCTTTCATCTTTCTTTCTTTCACATGATTTATGTGTATAAGAATAATAGATCAAATGCTTGAACCTATATTTATAAAATATCTTGGAGTTCTCTAAACCATCCATTATGTCCCTTCTTCGAAGCTGATCTTGCACAAAAAGTTTCTTCAGTGATAAATAATTCAAAAACTGTTTCTCACATTATCAATTTCTCTTCATTCTCTCTGACAACTGTTGTTCTGCTTTTGCTACATGTAATGTTGTGTTTACCTTGGAGATTAAATCTGCTTCTTCATATTATCTGGATGTGAATTTCCAGACTCTGATGCTCCTGTGTAGTTTCACCTAAGTGGGCTACTCTTATCATCACACATAAAAACAGTATTTGAAGGGGACTCCAGGTGTATTAGAATGAATAATTAAAGTACTTCTATGGTAACCCCACCCAGGCATGTTGTTACTCCATTTTATTTTCTTTCAGAAACATGGGTAAGTCACAAGACATACCAACATCATCTAAGTCACTTTGGCCTCTGCCTATCTTCTGACATATGCAGCTTTAAGACTCAGTGCTGAGGACTGAAAAATACCATTTCAAGGATTTTCTAGCAAAAACTGTGGATCTAGGCTCTATTTTAGGAAAGTTCCATTTTAGGAAAGGGGGATCTAAGATCTAGAGTGCTGTCTGAAGTTGTCCTTCTGTCCATCCCTGGGTTCTAGTGAACTTTATATCAGGCTTCTCCTTTTGAAGTGCCTTGTATAAAGTTTCTTATTTCTTAGGTAGTCACCTCATTGAAGTAAAGAAGCAGTAATCCAGGATATTAGAAAACAATCTCCAGTTTTCTGTTATATAAGATCACATGCTTGCTATGCCTAAACCAGAATGTTCTTTTTTCTGTATCCCCTTATTATCTGGTATAATTTCTGTCTCCAGATAAATTAGACTTACTTAGAAACATCACTGAATGTCTCTTTCTGTCTCCATTGCACAGTATTTGTAATAGAAAAGTCTTTCCTGTTCTTATCAATAGCTTCCTCCTGAGTGCCTTTGTTCCAGGGTTATAAGGTCTAATGAAAGCTAATGCTTCGGGCAACCACTTACATCTCTCTTGAACACTACAGATTTTGGAGGCAGCCTTTTGAAAGAAGATGCTTTGTGCTATAGTGACTAAGTGAACGAAAGGAATTTCCTTTACAGATTAACAAATACTGCAGCATAGGGAAGGTTATATCAGGTCGGAGCAGTTTAACAGTAGTGTGCAATGCTATGGACTTGATAGGACAACATGATTAGATGGGGGAATAATCCAATTTAGAATTAACTCAAGTCTGCAATATTCAGTTCCAGATAGCCTACTGGGAAAAAAAAATCAAAACAAAAATCCCTAAACAAACAACAAATCCATGCCAAATAAAAAACAATGCCAACACAAAAAAATCCACAGACCCAAACCGTAATGTACTAGCTTCCTTGCAACATGTACAGAATACCCTTAAAGTGGCCAATTGATGTGGAAATTTTCTCTTCAGTCTAGCACCAATCAGCTTTGGTTAGCATTTGCAATCCTTCTATTACAACATAAAGGCAGGTTATATCCCCCACTTTTAGGGGACTCATTTAAATTTTTTAAGATGACAATGAAGCCCAGCCAAGTTCCTTGCAGATTTTAGAACCCAGTTTTGCTGAACAGGGAGAAGTCTATTTCAGCAGCCCACTTTTTGATATTAGCTTGTGTAGCCTAGTAGGGAGGGACAGGAAGAGGCAGGACATAAGGGGGTTGAGGATCCCCTATTCATCTTTTAGTAGGCATTAACCCAGAATGTCATAATGAGGAAGCTCTTATTAATTAAACATCAGTTAAATATCTGCAGAGTTATTTGCACTGGAGGAGAAAAATCCAATTTCTTACAACAGCATGAGAAAAGCAATAGACTGTGGTGCTAATATCTGTTGATCTCTTTGTCTCATCAAGAAGATTCATTCTTCAGTGAAGGATGGTAAAAATGATGTCAAGTTAATAAAGGTTGCTCAGCCAGACACTGAGATGTGATTATCAGTGTTAAATTGCAGAGCTATTACAAAATGGAATAGCACAAATGAGGAAGGAGTAACCATCTGTTGATATTGTTTCTGATAGAAAAATGAGAAGGAGGTCATATGAATTGTCGGGAAAAAACAAGGAGAGAAATAAATATGAATTAAACAGTTCTATGATTTCGGATCCATTGATTCTCACCTTCATGAGAAGAGCCTTGAATATGGCTGTGGTATGGAAAGTGGGGACAGATGGCTGGAGTAGCCCAAGGAACGGCTTTCTGGGTGAGTGTAGTTATCCCCTCAAGCAAAGAAAGAAATCTGGAATTTTGTAATTTAATTGTTAAGATGCTCTGGTATCAATGTCGTTCTGCTTGAAAGTTCCTGTGTGAGGTTCAGGGAACTTCATGTGTCAGGGTCTTTTTTAGCAGAGACAAGATTGCATGAAGTTTGGCTCCCTTCACTTCAAGCTATTCTTCCAAATATCTTAGCAAGATTTGCACTACCCTCAGCTTATGCAAAATATGTCCTCAGTTTCCAGTCCCTGAAGCTACAACACTTTCTCCCATTATTTCAGACTCTTTACAATATATTTTAAATAAATTTTAAAAAACCATGCAACAAATGGTTCTCTGTTATAACAATATGAGGTCTACAGGAGACTGAAGGTTTATGGACAAAACTGATTGTTTCCCTTTTCTCTTTTACCTAAAGTAAAGATGGATTTTTTTATCTGACTTTTCATAAATAGTGGTCTTGGTTACTGGTATTGTCATTACATTGTTTAAATGTAGGTGATAACCTGCAGTAAAGTCAGCAATTTTAGTATTTTCAGTGTTTGACTGGGAAAGGTCACTCTGGAAAATCACATTTTTAAAGGGGTTTTCTGTGATGTACAGAAGTCCATGCTGCAGCTGCTCTCTTAAAATTCAGATAATAAAAAAATGACTTCTCTATCCCAAATCTGCTTGGAGAAGTTTATAAACAACAAGTTGAACTCAGGTATTCACTTACAGCTTTGATAGAAACACCAAGGTCGAAACTCAGTGGAAATACAAGTTAAAAAAACCTTCAAAAAGGACCATTCAGTTAAAATCTCTGCAGCAGTTACCTCAATGTTGTTAGGTTCAAGCATGACAGAGTGAATTGATTCCCTCAACACCTGATATGGTGAAAAGCCAGCTCTATAAATAACAGTAGTATGAAGGTCAACATTTATATCCAATGTTCATTCACATTTACGTCTAAGAAATAAAGAATTTATTGAAAGAGCAGTTGGATATAAATTCCTAATCTCTGACATATTGCTATTATTCCCTCTTCAAAAAACAAAAGTATAAAACTTGATGACTCCTGCTCTTGGTAAAGGACAGCTGGAAAGCCAAAAGTCAGGAGCCTAATGAAGAAACCACCTTTGCCATCATAATTGACTGAGATTTTTTTTTAATGTGACCTCTTGCCAACTCCATCACAGAAGTGTATCTGTCTAATAAACCTGGATGTTATTAGACCAGGTTTTATTGGACCAAGTTTTATTGGGAAGAAATTTTTTTTGTTGTTCCCAAGGTCCTTGAAAGCTTTACCATGTAGATCAGAAATGTGTCAGAATTCCTTTTTTTGGGTTGATAATTTTGGAATTTTATTCCTTCCTTCCCTTCTTCCAGTCTCCATCTTCCTCTCTTATTAGAAACAAATGAATCCAGGGATTTCAAAATCACTCTCAATGCAAACTACACTGCCAAAAATAATGAGAAATGTTCTGGAAGCTACAAAGCAGCTTTTTTCAGTTCACAAATTTTCATCAAAATACTCTATTTGCTTCCAAATATTGTTTTGAATTGAATGCCAAACATGTGAGATTTGCCAATGTCTTGAATGAAAACAGAATGAGGGAAGGATGTCACAATGTTTCTCCCCCTTTTCCCCCATGGTAACTCTCCTTCATCATTTAGGAAAAAACAACAGTTTTAGTAGCTCAAATACCTTTTGCCAGTTTACTTGTGATGTCACGTCAGGGAACTTCTGTCTCTCTCCTCTTCCACAGAAATTGCTAAAAAGCCACTATACACAGACTCCTTTTAGTTTCACAATATCTTGAAAATAACGAGATTGGCAGACAATTGACCCCTTTATAGATGAACCCAAATTTAAGGTTAAAAAGCAATTCCCTGTACTCTGGCAAATGCAGTTTATCAAATCTAAGACATACAACTGGCATTTCAGATGCCAACCTGATAGCTCTTTTCAAGATGATCTTTGTGAAATATAATGGAAAAATCCTTTAGGATGGTGCAAAGTAGATCTGCCATGGTTTACTCTCATTGCCTCAAACTAATTGACTTGGTACAGAAAATAAAATTCATTTTTCTGTCATTCTGCCTTGTCTCTTGAAAAGCTAAATCAGAGCACGATAGATGGAGGCTGTTTGACACTCCTGACAGCACAGTTTGTATTGAATTCAGTCAGTCTCTTAATAATGCCATCAAAAACTCTAGGCCACCCAAGCTCTACCTATAGGAGGGTCTAATTGACAATTTTTTCTTCAGCAGCTAAATCAACACGGTACTTTAGAGCCACAATCTAACAGCAGCCTATCATGCTGTGGGAGCTTTATCAAAGTTGCTGTAGCTTAAGTCCATTTTCTTGATCATAGCCTTCAAAGGAGCCCCTCCTGATCAGCTGGATTATGAAGATTCTTTTCACATGACAGCCGGAAAATCAAACGAAAGAACAATGTCTGTTGAAAGAAGACATTCTAGTAGACTCTGCCATTAAATCTGTGAGAATTTTTTAAAATAAGAGGCATTGGTGTATTAAAAGTCCCTGAGCTATTTCAGCTTTACTTTTCTATCAGTTTTGTATAGTTTTTTTTCAGCTTGACAATTAGGCTCATTGTAAGACTGACACAAAAAACAAGTTATAAAGACTTATAGGTACAAATTGTCAATAGTCCTGCATTTTGGAGTCTGGTTTTTGGGTTTTTTTCCCCCAACACATCTGTGAAGCCAACACATTTAGAAATATAAGCAGAGAGACCATTAAGGTATCATGGTCAAATTCCTAAGATTACCTGAGCAGGTAGTTTTTTGTTGTGGTGGTTCCAAGTCCCCAGAAAACCCTTTCCCCCCCACTAGGAAGCCCAGGGCTGGAGACTCCCCTAGGGCAGAGCCAGGGGTGGTGTGCCCTGTGGATGGGCCGGGCTTCCCGGGGGCTGGCTACCCTGTCCCCAGCTGCCACTCTCCTGTCTTATCACCTTTAGGCTCCAGAACTCAGTACTTGATTGTATTATCCCCTGCCAGTCTCCCCTTCTCCTCCCCCTTCCTTTCCCAGTTGGTTCCAGTCCCCTGATCCCTCCCTGGTTCCTCCCCCGAGCCCATCAGTGATTGGTTTGCAATCCCTCAATAAAAGTCTGATGCAGAAGGCGCCCCAGGTCTTTCACCTGGGTGCCCAGAGAGCTGGCAACACGGTGTCTCTATTATCCCGGGTGAAGGAACCCTCCCACGATACTCCGGCTCTTCGGTTACAGTGTCCACCGTAAAGGGAGGCGCAGCCTGCGGCAGGGGGCGTGAGACCCGACAGCAGTGAACCCACACAGGTTGGGGACGCTGGCTTGTAAACGCCGTAGGGCTGCAGTCTGAGATCCTGGTGGGCAGCTGGCCGGCCGGCCCAAGACAACGGCCGCAGTTTTTAACTCTGTGTGTCATGGAGAGGAATAATGAAATGTATTTCCTAGTGTTGTATACAAATATCCATATTCTTTATGTACTAAAGGAGTTATCAAGACCACACGTAGTTTCTTTAGTACCACCACTGCGCCTACATAATCAAGAGACCTTTGAAGTTTATTTTATTTAGCATTTATGCAAAAGAATTAATTTAAAGGTATTAATGAAAAGCCTGGGTTGCTCTGCTCTTTGCTATGTCAGGAGAGTGGTCATTGCTCTACAGCAATGTGCCGAGTCCAGCAATGAGAACAAAGACAGTGGAGCCTCTGCAAGTTTTTCTAAAAAAACCAGTGTTAATCCAAGTAAAATGCCAGCTGCAACACAGTTTGAAATGCAGCTCTGCCAAGTCTGTTCATTCTGTGAGCTGTGCTGCTTTGCTGATCTTTTCTGGACTGCAGGGCTCAAGCTTTTCCTTAGTTTTACAATTCACTAGATTTTTTGAGCTTGGAAAATGCCACTTTTATTGTCTGTGTTCTTCCCATGTTTGGAAAAGAAAAACTCCTCTTCTACATGGCTGTGAAATGAAGAAATAATTTCCTATGTTAATCTACCCTAATTATTGTGTGGTACAGACAGAAAATATTCTTCTAAAAAGGGCAAAGAGAGACATCTTCCTGAAACTGGGATGAGAACTGTGCATCTCTTTTGGTTTGCCCTGGATCCAGCTGCAAACACTTTGCAGCAAAACCTTCTCCTCCTCATTTGAGCAAGTTGTGGGACTGAAAATAGGTTCTGCAGCAAGTGATGTGCAACTCGGGGGTGAAAAATGGGAAGCTGAGTTTGGTCTTGTAGAAACATCCTGAACCCCGCTGAGATTACCTGACCAAATCTGCTGCACGACCTCGGTTTCTGCTTTGCGACAGACCCTGCACACTGTGTGGATGTGCAAGAGCTGAGACCTAAACCAATAAATAATACTGCTACAGGGCCACTGTCAAGGAACACGGATAAAGTGAAGGAGAATGAAGCCCATTCCAAGAAGGGTGAGAGCACCTTTCTCAGCAGACATACCTCTATGATAAAACTTTATTTTAAATTATTTTTTCTGATGAGCTGCGATGCAATCCTGGGCTCTGATGTGTCAGGGTTGTGAAAGCCTCAGTGTTAGATGAGACTCCCAGGGTGCAGCCCATGGTATAACAAATTAGCATGGCTTCTACCAGAGTGGCAGTGACTGACAGATGATGGGTTGGGTGCTGACAGCACAGGGTAGATGAAGCTGCTGCTCCACCACCTGAACAGCTGAGCTCAGATTTTTCCTACATTAAAGAAAAGTGAATGCAGTCCACATTTCCCTCCCTGTTGGGTTATTGATCGCTCTCAGCACAGGGTGTGCCATGGAGGGATTCTCTCCATTTTAAGCAGAATATGGCTGGACTATTAAAACAAATGTGAGAACTTTGGAAACATCAGAGTTTGGTTAATGGACATTGAAGGCACATGTAGCTCTAATTAAGAGAAGGAGAGACGAAATCTCAACAGGTTATGATGAGCTTGGTAAGAACAAGCTCTCTCAAGTGTGAGGCAGAAGAGCATCTGAGCAGCATCCCTACTGCAAGGGGAGGCAGGGGAGCCTCATGGGAGCCCTCACAAGGTTTTGAATGGATTCTCATTGGTCTCTCCTGTGTTGTGCTACATTCAGCCAGGCATTTAGATGTCTGTTCCTGGTATCCTATGCAGTAATGAAAGGGGGTTTGCAGGAAGGGAAGAAGCAGGGGGGGGGAGGGGGGGGTGGGGGGAAAAGGGTGAGACAAGCTGCCAGAATTTCCTGCAGAGAGCCAGGATGCCATCTGCTCAGGAGAAAAAGTTCAATCCTGATTTTAAAGATTCATGTGAAAAACCCCTATCTTGCTGCCTTTCATCTTTGTCCATTATCTGGCCATGGTGGGAATCACTCCCTCCTGCCACTGCCTTTGGTGTCTGCACAACCTCAGTGCTGCTGCTGGAGTATGGAGCCACCAGATGATGCCATGTTCCTCCTTCTCTGATGGAAAATTAAATTATTCCTCTCTCTTTCCCACAACTTTGCTATAGGTGACACTGTAAAGAAAAAATCTTGCACGACCTTGTGCCCATCCTCCAACAGCCCCACAAGATACCAGACAGAGAATCAGAAAAAATGTTTCCCTGTTAGAGGTTATTGAATAAAGCTATTTTGATAAAAAAACATCTATAGTGCAACATGGTCTTTGAATCATTAAGGCTTTGTGGGGAGGGTTTCAGCAAAAGATCTTGTTTAGAGTATGATTGCTACAGTGGCATTCCAGTGAGGAATCAGAGGAGAGTATAGCAATAGATGAAGGAGTGGCTGATGCTGGTTAAGAGCATTTTTACATTGTAGGTGGAGTGAAGTATGGATGTTGGCCTCAGTTTCCTCATCTGTGAACGTAATACTTATTGGCTTCCTGAAGAACTGAGCAGTATCTTGAGTACATTTTTATTATCTCCATGTAGCATTCATATTCATGTTTTTCTGTGAAATAAATAAAACTGTGATTGGTCTGTTTAGTAGTGCCAGAAGAGCAAACATTATTTTAATCTCTTTACTGTACTCCTGAATTCAATAAATGGGAAGAGAAAAAAAGAAAGATGAAGAAAACATAAAGAGAAGAAGTTGTTTTAGTTACTTTACAATAATCAGTTCAAAAGCAGAATTCAGTATTATGACACACTGATGTGCAATTGCCAGAAGCCCATCAAATTACATCTCTTGTCACACAGAGTATTCATTGTGAAATCCATCACCTTTTTCTCTTCAACAGTCATTAGGCAGGTAGCTTGGGGGTTGCCGACACCACACGCAAGGGTGAATGATCCCTTGTGGAAGTCAAGTGCCAAAAGGCCTCAAGCAGAGTAGAGGTGGTGCAGCTGCACCTTGGGGTGTGACAGATGGCAGGAAAAGCCTTACTGCTGACAGAGGGAGGAGGTGGCCTCAATCCCTGACTGATAAACCTGGAACTATAACTCATTCTACATTCACAGAGTACGGTCTACATCAAGACCTTACACTTATCAGTGCCTCCCAGTTCCCATAGCCCAGTAAATGGCTGTAGCTGCTGTGGATGTGTCCTTGGAGACCCCAGGGGGAGATGACTCAGAAAAAGAGAAAGATCACTGGTGGAGAAAGTCCAAAGGGGCTGGGTACCCCCTGGAAAGTGGAGTGACCATGGTTTAACCCAGGACAAACCAGAGTAGCCACTGCTGGTGTCCATCATCTCCTCCCTCCTCCCAAGAGCCTTTGTACTATTCCCTGTTATCTCCTGGGCCCCTTCCCTTCCCCATTCCATAGGACCAAGTAACCCTGGACCTTCCCTATCCTTCCCCAGACCCCCTGGTGATTGGTTGTATGAGATAACTCTTAAGTTGGTGTCTGAGGGCCCCTCGCCCTCTTGGATTCCTGCCTCCCCTCTGTGTGGAGCATCCTGCAATAAAGCCACTCAGAATTAAAGGCATTCCAAGAGCCCTCTCGTTATTCGACTTCAGCTGATAGCTAAACCGGACTCAGTCCCTGCACTACCAACGCAGGCCGCAGTTTCTCTGGCTAAGTGTCTAGAAGACGCTGCCAGAGTGCCCTGGGGACAGGGGCACTCCTGGAAATATAGCCAGCTGGAATCTGTCGTACTTATACCGGGCTGGACAGAGGAACCAGCGAGCAATAAATGGCCTGTGCCCTGTGCCTGTGGTTTGTACTCCAGTGTGGGATCCTCTGCCAGCAGTTTGCGATGTGCTTAAATGTGCCAGGCTGGCCAGAGGCAGGAGTGAGGCTTGTATAAGCTTCCAATCACTTTTATTCTGCACTTGGTCACCCAAGACAAATGGTATTTTGTCCCTGCATGAAAATAAAGCCTGGTGAAGAACTGATAACACAGGGGAATGTTCAGCTTTTTCTGATTTCTCTTGCATTTGTTCCATTTCTTGGAAGCTGATTGAACCATTTAAACCTGATGCTCCACTCAATTTACTCATTCCAGTTCTCTCTGTGGACAATGGAAGAAGGTTATTGCACAGATTTAATCAAATGTGCTCGATCTTGACCAAATATTAATGGTGGAAGAGGTACAGTACAAAGTCAACTACAAGCATTTTCTTTGACAGCTATTTACACACACAGAAAATGCCAAAATCACTTCAAAATAGTCTTTCTTAAATGATACAGAGATAATTGCATCCAAATTTCTTATATGAAAAAAAAAACATGTTATTGATAATAACTTCAATGATAGTATTGAATACCTGAGTTCAGTTTGGATTTATGCAGAGCGTGCGGATGGGTACAAAAAGTACTCTTAACATCAAAGTGCATAATGATCACACTTGATCACTGTTACCCTTGATCAGTGCTGAGGAACTGACTTAGAGATTTACTCTTTCTTTTCCTTTATCCAAATTATTTCTTTGTCTTTCTTTACTTTTTTTCCTCTGGAGTTTTCCACTCTCTCTGTTCTCTTCTGCTGTTGTTTCGAGAAATGGATAGGTGTGGGAGGGGGAAGACTTACCCATCTAGTTACACGTACTGCCATCAGCAGTGGATTTGCAGCACTGCCTTTGGACTGGGTAGACGTTTACAACCTCTCATTGTCTTGTCAGAGTTTGCAGATGTCCTGGGGGAAAGTCCTTTGAGTCATCATGTCAACTGATGTACATTCCTTCCTAGCATTAAATTTACTTGCACAGGGAAAAGGTAATTTTTTTACATGCAGTTATAGAGACTGCAGTTGTGTTTGTCTGCTGTATGCAAAGAAGATGTCTGTTTACTTCTACACCTCCTGTTCCTTGTTGTGGACTGTTGAGACTAAGAACAACAGGATAAAAAATGTTTGTGAAAGGCTGACATTAGATGCCAGGGGAAAGCTTGTCATGGAGAGTACAGATACAATAAAGAAGGTTTTGAATTTTCTCTAAGGTCTTTCAGTATAAATAAAAGAATTCCAATGAGGTGATCTGTCTAGAATTTAGGAAAAAAAACAGACTCTTAAAAAGTAAAGAATCAGTTCTAAAAACAAGTGTGTGATGAGTTACAAAGAGTGTTTTGTTTATTTACTGGCTCACGGACGGGAGGAAACTGACTCAAAGATAAGGGGGGGAATACTGTGCTCACCTTGAAGGATGTTATGTTTAGATAAGGACTTGCTGAGGTACCCGCTGCAAAACAAAAATGGAAAGATCATCCAGGGAACACTGAGGAAGACGGCCGGCCTTCATCCCACGACCACCGGGAGGCAGAAAAAAAGACCCCCTAGTGTTGAAGGTTGGATCTGGTTCTTTTCCTCAGGAATTTTTCTCCCATGGGTTGCTAGGACACAAATGACTGGGTACTTAAGAGAAACAAAGCACAAGGCTAGAGCCTTTCTCCTTGGCAGGGTGGGGCATAATTGCCCCTCATGGAAGCAGAGCCTGGCAACTGCGAGATTTGGAGAGACTGAAAAGCAAGGGCAGGGGGGAGGTCACACTCTCTTGCTCGGGACCCTCGGAGCTGGACGGTCGGAGCTGCTGTCTGCTGAACCCACGGCCCCCCTTAGAAGCCAGCATGGAGCTGCCGGTCTGTCTGCTGTAAGTCTCTGCCCTCTGCCCCATCGGGAGCCGACCTGCCTGCCACCAGCCCGCTCTGAGTTTTCTCCGCTACATTGTAGCGGGGTTTTTCCCTGCACGTGGAGACCCCTTACCGTCCCAGCTCCCTGTGTCCGGGGATCCTGCTGTGGCACCAACACCAGCTGCCCCTCCCGAGGGTCTGTGGAATAAGGGCTCTCCTCCATCCCTCCGTGCTTCAGGCAGTCGCCATTGCCGTGTGCTACCTGAGCTCCCGCCGGAGCGCCCCCTGCAGCCACCGGGGAATCACCGCACCCAGAGCGCCCCTGCAGGCTGTGACTGGAACTGCACCAAAGAGAGAAGGTGCCTAAAACCGAGCAGGCTGCCACTGAGTTTCTGGTTCTGTTTGTTGGTCAACGTTATAGTTGTTGTTATTTGTTATCCTTTGTTTTAGATAGTAGTAAAGAACTGTTATTCCTATTCCCATATCTTTGCCTGAGAGCCTCTTGATTTCAAGTTTATAATAATTCGGAGGGAGAGGGGTTACAGTTTCCCATTCCAAGGGAGGCTCCTGCCTTCCTTAACAGACACCTGTCCTTCAAACCAGGACAGATTTTGGTGCCCAATGGTGGGGCACCAGGGCATCGAGGGGAAGAAGGATAACAGTTCTTGAGTAACGCAGTTTTTGTGTGCTGGATATAGGAACCTCATTAGGGTGCACCATGTGGTCTAGCTTATTCTGGTTCGTATGGCAAGTGGTCACAGCTGTTTCTCTCCCATTTGCAGCCCCGTATCTAAACATGGGCCCTATAACTAAGGCTACAGTGGCTGTTATACAGTTTGTGTCATGGGTCAATAAGGTGAGGAATTCATGGATTTTCAACTTCCTCTGGAAGGCAGGCATGTGGATTCACAGCTACCACACATTAATGACATGTTTTCAGGGTTACTTTAATAATGGTACCTACTGCGAAGAAGTGACACCAAAAGAAATGTTCTCACAACCCTTCACCCAGCTCTTTGGGCCTATCCCACCAATCTTTGAGGGGTTCAAATCTTCTCTAGATGCTAATGATACCATACAGTGGCTGGTGTTGCTGATAGGCCTGCTCTATTTAGCATTCAGGGATAAGGGGGCTCTGACTTGGATAGCCACTCTGACATCTACCCCAGACAATAGGGATGAGGCCCCAGAACCTGACATGGCCCCAAAGACTAGGGATGCTGCCACAGAAACTGACACGGCCCCAGAGACTAGGGATGCGGCCACAGAACCTGACATTGCCCCAGACACTAGGGATGTTGCTACAGAGTCTGACCCGGTCCCACAACCCACCTCAGAAACAACCCACCCGGATTGGGTGGGAGCCCTGGTGAAAGAGATACGCGAGATGGGCCAAGTGCTGAAGGAATACACTTGCCCAGCTGGTGGGAAACCCTTCCCCTACCCCAAAGAGGGAGAGTCTAATGGGGCAGCAGAGGAACCCAGGGACGTTATAACCGCTCAGGCTCCAGTCAGATCAGAAGGGCAGCCACAGCCAGTAGCAGTTGCCCCTGTGGAAAAGAGGAAGACTAAGGTCAAACCAGAGCAGCCAGTGAGTAATGATGGGGAAGCAGGGCCCTCTCAACCAGTAGGGAGGCCAAAGATTGAAATCACTACTGAGTCCCTGGGGTATGACAGTCTCCGTAATCTACGAAAAGACATTGTGCGACGGGGTCGTGAGCCTTTTACAACCTGGTTACTTCGGGTCTGGGACCTTATGGGTATGGGTGTGCAGCTGGATAGTATTGAGGCAAGGCAGCTGGGACCCTTGTCCCAGGACTCAGGGGTTGATCAGGTATTCGGAAAAGATGACGGGCCTCTGTCTCTCTGAGAACGGCTTTTAATAAGTGTAAGAGAGAGGTTTGTTAACAGGGAGAGAATGCAGGAATATCATCATAGAAGACCATGGAAGACCCTTGAGGAGGGAATCCAACAGCTGAAGGAGGTGGCAATATTGGAGGTACTCTTTGGGAGGGATGGACAACATGATAATGACCCCGACAAGGTCAAGTGTACAGGGCAAATGTTGTGGAATCTGGCAAAGCTAGGGCCCTCCCAAGACACCATCTTCATTGCAACAATTAATGCTGATGACAACCGAGAGACAGTGGGCTCCATAGCCACCAAACTCAGGAATTATGAAAGTATGATCAGTGGCCCAATGCAGGCTCAGGTCTCTGCTGTGGTCAAAGACCTCAAAGAGGAGATGATGAGGGAGGTGAGGGAGGAGATGAGGTTGATGAGTGCGGCACCAGTGCGAGTCACAAGCCCCAAAGTCAGAGCCCAGCGCCCCCCAGCCAGGGAGAGAGGGTACACCCCATGATCTGAGCTGTGGTTCTTCCTGTGTGACCACGGAGAAGACATGAGGAAGTGGGATAGGAAACCCACTGCTGCCCTGGCAGCACGGGTACAGCAACTCAAGGAGGGAAATACTAACCGAGGCGGGGGGTCTACTAAAGTGAAGGTAGCCTCAGCCTCCCGTGACCGAGATGCCAGGTATTACAGAAGAGAGGATGATCTCTTAGATCCCCTCGAGGGGACCTCTACCATGTATGCCCAAGAAAGAAATGACAACCAGAGCTAGAGGGGCCCTGCCTCTAGCCAGGAAGAGGCACGGGAAAACCGAGTCTTTCGGACACTGGGGATCCGATGGCCTGGCACATCAGAACCACAAAAATATGAAGCGTTAGTTGATACTGGTGCGCAGTGTACCTTAATTCCATCAAGACATGTAGGGGCAGAACCTGTTTCTATTGCCAGGGTGACAGGGGGATCACAGCAATTAACCTTGTTAGAAGCCGAGGTGAGCCTGACCGGGAAGGAGTGGCAGAAACACCCCATTGTGACTGGTCCAGAGGCCCCATGTATTCTGGGCATAGACTTCCTCTGGAATGGCTATTACAAAGACCCAAAGGGACTCAGGTGGGCTTTCGGAATAGCGGCTGTGGAGGCAGAGGGCATCAGGCAACTGAACACCTTGCCTGGACTATCGGAAAATCAAAATGCAGTGGGACTCCTGAGAGTAAAAGAGCAACAAGTGCCAATTGCCACCTCGACAGTGCACCGCCGGCAGTACCGGACGAATCGAGACGCCGTGATCCCCATCCACAAGATGATCCGCGACCTGGAAAGCCAAGGAGTGGTCAGTAAAGCCCACTCACCCTTCAACAGCCCCATCTGGCCTGTGCACAAGTCTGACGGGGAATGGAAATTGACTGTAGACTATCGTGGCTTGAATGAAGTGACTCCACCATTGAGTGCTGCCGTGCCAGACATGCTGGAGCTCCAGTACGAGCTGGAGTCCAAGGCAGCAAAATGGTATGCCACCATTGACATCGCCAATGCGTTTTTCTCCATCCCTCTGGCAGCGGAGTGCAGGCCTCAGTTCGCCTTCACCTGGAGGGGTGTGCAATATACCTGGAATCAGTTACCCCAGGGGTGGAGGCACAGCCCCACGATCTGCCATAGACTAATCCAAGCTGCA
Organism: Eopsaltria australis; assembly: GCA_034509425.1. Taxonomy (NCBI): domain Eukaryota; kingdom Metazoa; phylum Chordata; class Aves; order Passeriformes; family Petroicidae; genus Eopsaltria; species Eopsaltria australis. Next base: position 169,071 of record JAVTVJ010000809.1, read on the forward strand.
CTGGAAAAGGGTGAGGCTCCAGAGTATCTCCAATACATCGATGACATCATTGTGTGGGGGAACACGGCAGCAGAGGTATTTGAGAAAGGAGAGAAGATCATCATGATCCTCCTGGAAACTGGTTTTGCCATCAAGAAAAGCAAAGTCAAGGGACCTGCTCGAGAGATCCAGTTCTTGGGGGTAAAATGGCAAGATGGACGGCGCCAGATTCCCACGGAGGTCATCAATAAGATCACTGCGATGTCTCCTCCAACTAACAAAAAGGAAACTCAAGCTTTCCTCGGGGCCATAGGTTTTTGGAGGATGCACATTCCAGAGTACAGCCAGATTGTGAGCCCTCTCTACCTGGTCACAAGCAAGAAGAACGATTTTCACTGGAGTCCTGAACAGCAACAAGCACTTGCCCAGATCAAGCAGGAGATCGCTCATGCGGTAGCGCTTGGCCCAGTAAGGACGGGACCAGAGGTGAGGAATGTGCTTTACTCTGCAGCCGGGAACAAGGGCTTGTCCTGGAGCCTTTGGCAGAAGGTGCCTGGAGAGACTCGAGGCCGACCGCTAGGATTCTGGAGCCGGAGTTACAGAGGGTCTGAAGCCAACTACACCCCCACAGAGAAGGAAATCTTGGCCGCCTATGAAGGAGTTCAAGCTGCCTCAGAGGTAATTGGCACTGAAGCACAACTCCTCCTGGCACCTCGACTACCAGTGCTGAGGTGGATGTTTAAAGGAAAGGCTCCCTCTACCCACCACGCTGCCGATGCCACATGGAGTAAGTGGATCGCACTTATCACACAGCGCGCCCGCATTGGAAACCCGAACCGCCCTGGGATCCTAGAAATAATTACGAACTGGCCAGAAGGTGAGAGTTTTGGTCTCACTGATGAAGAGGAGCAAGAACAAGTGACCCGGGCTGAGGAGGCTCCACCATATAATCAACTGCTAGATGAAGAAAAGTGCTACGCCCTTTTCACTGATAGCTCCTGTCGCATCATAAGGATGAACCGGAAGTGGAAAGCAGCTGTGTGGAGCCCCACACGACAAGTTGCAGAAGCCACTGAAGGAGAAGGTGGGTCGAGCCAATTTGCTGAACTCAAAGCTGTTCAGCTGGCCCTGGACATTGCTGAGAGAGAGAAGTGGCCAAAGCTCTATCTCTACACCGATTCGTGGATGGTAGCCAATGCTCTATGAGGTTGGCTGGAAAGGTGGAAAAAGGCCAACTGGCAGCGTAGAGGAAAGCCAATCTGGGCAGCTGATGAATGGAAAGACATTGCCACTCGGGTAGAGAAGCTACCCGTAAAGATCCGCCATGTAGACGCCCATGTCCCTAAGAGCCGAGCTAACGAAGAACACCAGAACAACAAGCAGGTAGATCACGCCGCAAAGATAGAGGTGGCACAGATAGATTTAGACTGGCAACACAAAGGGGAGCTGTTCCTAGCCCGATGGGCCCATGATGCCTCAGGCCACCAGGACAGAGATGCCACCTATAAGTGGGCACGAGACCGAGGGATAGACCTAACCATGGACAGTATCTCCCAGGTGATCCATGATTGTGAGACATGCGCCGCGATCAAACAAGCCAAGCGGGTAAAACCTCTATGGTATGGTGGACGGTGGTCCAAATACAAGTATGGAGAGGCTTGGCAGATTGATTACATCACACTTCCCCAGACCCGCCAAGGCAAGTGCTACGTTCTCACAATGGTGGAAGCCACCACAGGATGGCTGGAGACCTACCCTGTGCCTCATACCACTGCCCGGAACACCATCCTGAGCCTCGAAAAACAGGTTCTTTGGAGACATGGTACCCCCGAAAGAATTGAATCCGACAATGAGACTCACTTCAAAAATAGCCTTATAAACACCTGGGCTAGGGAACATGGCATCAAGTGGGTGTACCATATCCCTTATCATGCACCAACAGCTGGGAAAGTTGAACAGTACAATAGCCTGCTCAAAACCACCTTGAAAGCACTGGGTGGGGGGACGTTCAAGAACTGGGAGACTAATTTGGCAAAGGCCACATGGTTAGTGAACACCCGAGGTTCCTCCAGCCGGGCCGAGCCTGCCCACTCTGACCCCTTGCGAACAACAGATGGAGATAAAGTTCCAGTAGTACACATGAGAGGTATGCTGGGAAAGACTGTT
>JAVTVJ010000810.1:0-47819 GCA_034509425.1 Eopsaltria australis
CCCGCTGGAGATCGTGCTGCTGGACAGGGTGTCCACCGGCGTCCCTGGTGTGGTCCAGCTGCTGGAGTGGCTTGAGCTCCCTGATGAGGTGGTGATGGTGATGGAGCGCCCGGAGCCGTGTCAGGACCTGCAGCGTTTCATTCGGGCATGGGGGTTCCTGTCCGAGGAGGTGGCGCGGGGGCTGGTCCGCCAGGTGCTGGAGGCCGTGTGGCACTGCACCAGCTGCGGGGTCCTGCACAGGGACATCAAACCAGAGAACATCCTGGTTGACCTGGCCACCGGCCAGGCAAAACTGATCGACTTTGGCTGTGGCACCTACCTGCAAGACACAGCCTACACTCACTTTGCAGGTGAGCCCACGCAGGGGTAGGTGCCCGGTCCTGGCATCTCATGGCCCAAAATCTCACAGCCCAAGCTGGGTGTGGCACGGGGATTCTCCCTTTTGCTGCCAGTCATGGCACTGACACTTCAGCCGAGTTGCTTTTGAACAGGGGTGTGTGGGGGGCAGCTTCCAGCTCTGCTGGCAGCCTTCTCCAGCCACTCTGCCCAGGACTGGGGCTGGGGCTGGGGCAGCCAGCCCGACAAAAACACCCGTGGGTGGGGGTAGCAGAGAGGGGGGGCCAGAACCTGTGCACCAGCCAGTTTGGTGTGCAGGTGAGAAAGGGCTTGGACTGCTCTGCTTGCCTTGTTTGCCTTGGCTTTTTTGGGGCAATGCAGGCAGGGAGGATGAAGGCATGGCTTTTCCCCAGCACTGGGTGGGTTTTTCCTTTGCATGTCATGGTTGGGCCCTGCCAGGGCTTCCACTGCCCTCTTCCCACACCAGAGGCTTCTTTTCCAACCCCAAGTTTGTACACAAGTCCCAGGTGCTGGCCAGAGGGCAGCGGGTCACACTGTGTGCCACTGGTGCAGCCCCCGCATGCCCAGGGATGCTGGGCCAGGCTCTGGGAGCAGCAGCATCCCCCTGATGAGCTCCATCTCTATTCCACAGGAACACCATCCTACAGCCCCCCGGAATGGACCCAGTTTGGCTGGTACTATGGCCAGGCAGCCACGGTCTGGTCCCTGGGCATCCTGCTGCACCACATGGTCTGCGGGGAGCACCCTTTCAGGGGGGGCCGCAACATCAGCTGGGACCATCAGCTCTCGCTGCCACCACGGCTCTCTCAAGGTGGATCCTCATCTCTGGGCACGGGGGGAATGCCAGTGTTGGGAGACAGCAGCGGGCTCATGAGCATCCTGCTCTGGCAGCTGCTGAGGAGGGGGCACATGTCCTGCTCTGCTGCTCTCCTCCAAAACAAAGAATTGATGGGAAAGTTTAGGCCCAGCTGTGAGCACACCCAGCATGGCCTGGGCATGGCAATAGTGGGGCAAAGCGCACAGGAGCCTTCTCCAACTGACCGGCGGTTTCTGGTTTCTCTGCCCAGAGTGCCAAGATCTGATCAGGTGGTGTTTATCCATGCATGACTTGGAAAGGCCCTCATTGGAAGACCTGTTCTGTGATCCTTGGATGCAGGATATTCATCAGCCATAGGAGAAGGGAGAGAGCCACAAGCACACTTTGATCCAGGGGCCTGGTAAGTTACAGCTCCACAAGTGCCTTGGCAATCAGAAACAAAGAAACGCAGACGTTTTTGTCCTGCCTGTATCCCTGCCAGGGGTCATGAGATGGGAACAGGCAGCCCTTGTGCTGGAGCTGAGCTGCTCTGCCCAGCACTGGTGGCCGCCATCCAAGCTGGTTGTGCTTGTCCTGGTTCACTGCCAGCTGGGGCCCTGGGCAGAGCCCTGACAGCCTGGTCTCACCCCCAGGGAAGGAGGAGTCCCTGGAGAAGCTGTACCAGGTGGGGCTGCTGCTGCTGGAGACACCGAGGATGCCATCAAGGATGACAACCTCTTCCTGGACCTGGCCACCAGAGAGCTGATGATGATGGACTTCAATTCAAAGCCAGGCTCCAGAACAAATTTGCAGATGAGTCCACACACAGGGGGATGCTCCCAGATTTGGGCATTGCACGGCCTGGCCGGGAACCAAAGGTTCCCCCTTTGCTGGGGCAGATGCAATGAATTCTTCAGTGGCTGTCAAGTTGCTCTTTGGCAGGGCTGGGGGCATGGGCTGGGGTGGGTATGAAGTGGGAGTTGGCTCCTGGCCCTGCCAACAGCCCCCAGCACCCACCGTGCCCCGGGCTGGGGCTGGGGCTGGGGCAGCCAGCCCAACACAAACAAACCTCCATGGCAGGAGCAGAGCTGGGACTCAGAACCTGTGCAGGGGCTGCTTTGCTTTGCAGGCAAGGAAGGGCTTGGGCTGCTCCACTCCCCTTGTTTGCTTTGGGATCACTGTTACTTCTGGGGGGCAGTGCAGGGGGAAGGGAGAAATCTTGGGCTCCCCTCACCCGTGGGTGGGTTTTTCCCTGGCATGGAGGGGTTGAGCCTTCCTCAAGCCCCTGACAGCGATAAGATTTTTTACCTTTTCTCCTGTTTCCCCTTTTTGTCAGTAATCTATTTTCAATAATTTGTTGTTTGTTTTTCTAGAGGAAGCGTTCTAGGTGGTGTCCAGGGTGAATGGGGAAGTGCCCGGGAGCAGCTGCGGCGTGGATGGGACGTGCCCTTGGAGAAGGCTGAGGACATCGTTTGGGAGCAGCTTTTCTCCCGGCGGCCGATGGTGTGAGGTGGGTCCCCGTCTCCTTGGCACGGGTGGGAGAAGAGCTTTAGGGAGATGGCAGCGAGCACAGGAGCATCCCGCTCTGGGCAGCTGCTGAGGAGGGGAATCTGCCATGGCTGGCTGCAGGCTGGGCACATGTCCTGCCCTCCTGCTCTCCTGCCAAGGGCAGCAGTGCTGGGCAGCTTTGGGCACGGCTCTGAGCACGGCCAGCACGGCCTGGGCACCGCGGGCGGCTGGGACAAGGGGGACAGGAGCCTTCAGCTGACGGGCGCTTTCTGGTTTCTCTCCTCCCAGCCGGGCTCTGCGGATGCTGAGGCTGCTCTGGGCTCTGCCAGGGCTCTGCTGGGCTCAGCCCCGGGCACGGCTGGGCCCGCTCTGCCCTCACATGGCTCTGACAGCTTTGCATCAGACGAGCCCGTTCTGAGCACCCCGACTGAGCTTTCTGCTTCTGCAGGTGAGGGAGACTCTCCTGCAGGCCAGGAGATTGCAGTCAGGGACACACATCCAATTGGCAAGAGCCCAAACTCTCCACAGTCCCAGCTGAACGCCTGTATCTCCACAGGATGTTTTGTGTGTCTCACTGTTCATTCCCTTTGGGTTGGAATTCTGCAATTGCCCTTTCTTCCTCTAGAAGTGCCACAAGTGGGCAAAAGTGGCAAGTGGGCCGTGTTCCTGAGGCAGTGCAGTCTGGAGTTGATGGATGAAGAATTGCCCTTCTGTAATTCCAAACCAGGGCAAAAAGCCCTAAGTGGGACTTTGCATCTTTAAGAAACTCCTGACAATTTCCAAGGGAATGTGCAGCTGATTCACAGGGTAAGAAGGAAGGCCATCTTCTCAAGGAGTTGGGGTGTGACAGAGTTGAGATTCCCAGTCCTGCCAGGAGCTGGCAGGGCACAAAGCCACCCTCAAGCCCAGCCCTGCACAGCAGCAGTGTCTCAGGCGTGCTGTGAGAGGTTACGGTGTCATTCAGAGCTGCTCTGCAGCCCTCAGCTCTCCTCACTGCTGTGTTCCCACTGCCTTTTCCTTGTCCCTGCAGCAGGATGAGCTCTGGGACTGCCCTCCATCACCTGATCTGTGCCAGTTCCACAGTCCCGGGCAGCAGCCACCAAGCTCAGGGGGAACAGAGGGCACAGCAAGAGGGACAGAACCAGGCAAGGGCAGAGACTGCAGAGCGAGACCTGGGAGAAGGAGCAGCTGCTTCATTGCACTCTTGGAGAAAGCTCTTGGCTGTTCCAAAGCTCTGGAAGGCGTCAAGGGCAGAGTGAGGCCACACCAAACAATGCTCCTGTTTCCACCCCCTCCCCTCTCAGTGTCCCAGAAGGAATTGGATGAACTGTATTCTTCTCTCTGAGTTGTCTCGTTCAGCATGAGCAGCTCAGCACCAGGGGCTGAAGGAGCTGAAGCCTCAGGCCACAAGAGCTGAGCAAGAGGGAACATTCTGACCAAAGTAATGCTGCCAATATGGACCTGACTGAATGCAGCAGATGGAATCATGGAATTATGGAATCCTTTCTGTTGGAAAAGACCTCTGAGCTCATCGAGTCCAGCCGTTCACCCAGCAGTGTCAAGCCCAGCACTAAAGCATGCACCTGAAGTGCCAAGGATGGACAATAGGCCCTGACTGAGGCTTGAACAACAGGCCCTGAGCCAAAGGTGACCTCTGGTTGAACCTTCCAACCAAATGTTATCTTTCTATCTGCTCATTACTGAAATAAGCATGGTCATTAGTGCTGTGATAGATGTATCCACTCATTAGTGAAACATGATTTTACCTTTCTGTATTTAGAAGCTGGACAAGGCCATGAAATCCAACATCTGGCTTTGTTTGGGGTGTATGGTCAGAGTCAACTCCCTTGGTTCCTCCTTGAGCCCTGGCCAGGCTTTGGGAGGAAGCAAACAGGAGAATGAAACCAGATGTTCCCGCACTAGAAGTGCTGTCAGTTTGTTTATTCAGCACTGTCAAAGCTGGGCTCTCTCAGAGCCAGGGTGGAAGCCTCACCTGTGTCTGGAGGCACCTGCAGGAATTCCCAGTGTCTGGGAGTGGCTCTGCAGTCCTTGGCTGGGACAGCTTCCCCAGCTGATGTGTGGATGTGGCTGATGGTAAAGGCTGAGGGCAACTGGTGCTGTCTCTTCCTTAATGACTAAATGCAATCTTTGGTGGTGATGATTGGGTGCATTGCTGAGCTTCTCCTGTGATTCTTTGCTGCTTTGAACTGCAGTAAATTACCCTGATTCCTTCAGTTGGTGGCTGTGTCTTTGGTGCTGACCCTGCCCATGGGTAAAAGAAAATTGGTGTGGTCTGGCCAGATCACCACAAAATGTTGCTTTTAAAATGTAAATGTAAGGAATCAGTCCTGTCTGAAATTCCTGGATGGGAAGACCTTCCCTAGAGTTCTGTGGCTCTGGAGTGGGCTGAGGTCAGAGCTCCATGTGAGCAGTGGGGAAGTCAGTTGGGAGAAGCTGAACCAGTGGATGTATTAAAATGCATCCAAAAATTGCACATGGAAACAGGAAAAGAACTCGTGTGTTTGGGAAGATGAGGGTGAATTTTGTTAACAGCATCTGGGAAACAGCACCAACAGAAGGAACAATTGTTGTTGGAACGCTCCCACATGGAGCAACAGAGGAAGTTTTTAATCTTGAGCTCAGATTCAATTGTGCAAATGAAACAATAATAATATAATAATTAATTATATACATATGTACAATGTAATAAAAATTGTATGTATACATTTTCCCATAAATACAAAAACATTGTGAAATAATGCTCCAAATACTGATTTGTTAGCTTTGGCTGCTCAGGGATGTAACACTAAAGACCCTACAGAAAATGATTGGCCAGGACCTGAACATCACTGGTGAACTCAGTGAGATTGTACACAGCTAATGAAGGAGGAAGGGATGAAATTGGCTATTTTGATAGGGTTTGCTGACCCTGGGATGGGGAATGCTTTGTCTGTCACTGTGAAGAATAAAGTGAGTGAGAGTGCTGGGTTTTTCATATACCAGACTGCCCACACCTGCAGCACTGATTGAACAGATGAAGGGCTTGTTAAAAGAACAGATGAAAAAACAGGAGATGGGAGCCTGTGGCAATGCAAAACCCATCTGACAGATGTGCTCCATAGCCTTAACAAGGGGCCCACTGGGGGAATGGAAACCCCCTGGGTGTGCAGGGCTGCACCCAATTTGCAAATACAGCCATGGACAGGGAGACTTTGCCTTCCTGGGAAATTATTCCAGGTGTGATGGCCCCTGACAGGCCCCCCCCAGAGGCTGCAGGAATGGGCCTTGATGCATTAGAATTAATTAGGATAAATCAGAAGCAAATGAGAGTTATCAATACCAGAAAAGGAATTCAGATTGCTCCAGGACACTTTGGATTGATAACTGCTCACTGCAGCTTGGCCTTGCAAAGTGTTCCTGTCATGGGAGCAGTGATTGGTGCAGATTATCAAGGAGAAATTGAAGTAATTCTGTTAAACAACAGTGAACAACATTGGATTATTCAACCCCATGGCAGAGTAGCACAATTATTGATATTGCCAGTTTTAAAAACAACTGTGAAAAGGGATATCCACCTGAAATCCCTGCTGTTCATGGAGATAAAGGGCTTGGATCCACCAGTCCTAATGATGGAGCCAGAGTGTGGGTGCAGAGGCCAAAGGGCCCTCCCGAGGCAGCTGAAGGAACAGCTCTGGGCAAAGACAGCACTGTTTGAATCCTGAACCCTGGGTGAGAACGATGGCAATGTGTCCCTGCAGCCAAGTGTTGTGTGAGAGAACAAGTAGATGTTATAGGGTATTGTTTTACAGACCCTGCCAGACCAAATCTCCCTGTTTACCCCAACGGCCCCTTTGGAAAATGCTCTGATCCATGGGCTCCATGTGAAGGCTGATGTGACACTGAGGGACTTCCACAGACAGAAGAGGAAACTTAACAGTGAAACTGTTGTTGATATTGTTGGTTTTATGTTGTCATTGCAATCAGAACGTTGGTTGGGAAAATAGATTTATAAGAGTAGGAGCAGAGATAGGGAACTCATTTAACCTCAGCAATTGTTGGGTGTGTGGGAGCCCAGAAGGATTTGCAGAGTGGCCTTGGCTGGCCCAGCTGGCCCAACCCCAATGGTGGGTGAGCAACTTGAGCACAGTTCCTGATCAAACAGAATTCTGCACCCAGGATGGCGATCCCTGGCCACTGCATTTTCATAGAAAAGGCATTTATTGCCTAAAGAGGATAAAGAGGGATATATGTAGGAAAAAGTGTCTGTGAATGGACGTTGTCTCCTGGAATAGATTGTACCACCCCCACTGTGAACTGTTCAATTGTACCCAGGATAAAGGGAAATGGAATCAAACCCACACACAGCTCTGTAATCACAGCTGGGTTAAATGTTCCTATGAAGGTTGTAAAAAGATAGCCTTAAAGAACATCCCATATGATGTTTGGGCTTGTTAACAAAGTAATTCTAGTGTGTAAATCTAAGATTGTATTGTCAAAAGAATTGTTATGAAGGTTGTAGTTCATCTCTAGGTGAAAGGACCGATTGAAGCACTGAGGCCTGAACAACAGGCCCTGAGCCAAAGGTGACCTCTGGATGACCCTTCCAACCAAATGTTATCTTTGTATCTGCTCATTGACAAAGCATTATTAGCAATATGATCTATGTGTCTGTTCATTGGTGAAACATGGATTTACCTTTCTGTATTTAAAAACCAGACAAGGCCCATCTGGCTTTGTTTGGGGATTTAGGATCAAACCAACTCCCCTTGGTTCCTCCTTGAGCCCTGGCCAGGCTTTGGGAGGAAGCAAACAGGAGAATGAAACCAGATGTTCCCGCACTAGAAGTGCTGTCAGTTTGTTCATTCAGCACTGTCAAAGCTGGGCCCTCTCAGAGCCAGGGTGGAAGCCTCACCTGTGTCTGGAGGCACCTGCAGCAATTCCCAGTGTCCGGGAGTGGCTCTGCAGTCCTTGGCTGGGACAGCTTCCCCAGCTGATGTGTGGATGTGGCTGATGGTAAAGTCTGAGGGCAACTGGTGCTGTCTCTTCCTTGATCACTGCAGGCAATCTTTGGTAGTGATGATTGTGTGCTTTCCTGAGCTTCTTTTGTAATTGTTTCAAGTTTTGCATTATAATAAATCACACTATTCCTGAACTTTGTGTCTGTGTCTTTGGTGCTGACCCTGCCCAAAGGCAAAACAGAGACTGCAGCCCCACAGAACCAAAGGTGCCTTGTGACACTGCGGGACCTCGTGGAACCAAGGGGACCCCTGTGACACTGTGGGGCCACATGGAACCAAGGGGCCATTGTGACACTGCAGGGCCTGGTGGAACCATGGAGATCATTCTGACACTGCAGGGACTCTTACAATCAAGGGTCCATTGCTTTCCTCTCCCTGCCCCTGCCCCAGCCGCGCAGAGCAGCCCAGTGCTGTGTGGGCCTGCAGCAGGAACTGGAGGCACTGGAGCTCAGGGACAGCCACTGTGTGTCTGCAATGCTCAGGAGATGCTCAGCTCGGGCAGCTGGTGCAGCCCCAGGGCCAGCCCCGCTGCCCAGCACAGCAGCAGAGAGTTGGCCCCGCGGCTCCTCAGGCAGCTCCTGCTGGCCCAGGGCCAGGGCAGCCTCTTGCCAGGGCTCCTGTGCACAGCCACGGGCTCCTGCTCTGCTCCTGCCACATGCCAGCTGCCCACAGAGCCTTGGCCAGGGGAACACGTCTGTGCTGGCCTGAGCAGCCATTGCTGCAGCCCCTGGGCTGCTCCCCACAGCCCCCGAGCTGGGGGTGCTGCTCTGCAGAGCACGGGGGCTCTGCTGCCCACGGCCCTGGGCTGCCTCTGCTGGGCTCTGCTGCTGCAGCTGGGACACAGAGGCAGCTGCTGCTGCTGCCTGCACTCAGCCCCTGCCACACAGGCTCTGCTGTGCCCATGGAGGCTGCTCACAGGTGCCTGCCTTCTTCCAGGGCTGCCACATGGCCTTGGCGCTGCCCTGCATCCTCCTGGGCAACTTCCCTGGGCCTCCCACCACTCACTGCCCACACTCCTGTCCCTGTCCCTGCTGTGTCCCCTGGCCCTGCAGAGCTCTCCTTTGCCAGTTTGTTGCCAGATGAGGAACTGTTGGCACCTGCTGGGTTAATGTAATGCTCACTCTTCAAAAATCCCAGGGCCTATGAAACCACTCAGTGCTTGTTCTGTAGGATCATGTTAAACATTGACCAAGAAGAAAAATGGGACAGTAACCAGCCCTGTTATGCCCAATTCTATCCTAATTTGAAAGCAGTAGCAGTTCACTGGGCAGTCAGGTCTGACTTTGGGGTCACCAACCACCAGGGACCACCAAAGAGACCTCTGGGATAGATGAATACATGCACAAAGGAGAGGGAAAATATGTTCATGATTGCAAGGAAATTATTATCATATAGATGTTTATTCTGGAAAATCAGTGAGCATGTGTATACAGTAGAGTTTATAAACAGGAGCTTTCCTGTACTCAGCATTCACGGTACTTCAGAGGAGATACCCCCTTGTGCACCTGGCCAAATAAAGAATGCTGCTTCTTAATGCTACATTGGTGTCAAGGAGTTTTATTTTACCAATGTTTGGATTCATCCTTTATCTCTGGGTGATTCTGCTCCAGGGCTCCATTCACTGCTGACTTGATGGGATGGGCTGTCCCTGGAGATCCTCTCTGCTCTCCTGGCAGGTTCTCATTGCCTACAGAAAAGTGCTCACCTGCCAGCAGAGCCATCAGGAGCTGCAGAGCCCCAGGCAGGTGACCTGGAGATCATTTGTCATCTCCAAGGCCATGGGCCACCAACACACAACACCTGAGCCAGCCCTCAGTGCCTGAGGTACCACAGTGGGACCCTGATCCCACTGCACCGACTCCAGGGACAAAGGAGCACAGCAAGGAAAGTTTATTCCTTGGGCTTGTTCTTCAGACTAACTTTGAAAGAAGACCTAAGCCATGGGCACTGCCCAGGGAGATCCCTCTGTCTGATGTGAACAAAGTAATGGAGCCCAGCTGTGTCCCAGCAGTGCCCATGGCCTGTCCCTGCCTGTGGTCACTGCATGGACACTGCAGGACAATCACTGAGCTGCCAGAGCACTCAGGCCTTGGACAGGGACATTAAAGGAATGGGTAGAAGTGGAAAGAGTGCATCTCTGAAAAGACCAAGTGCAGCTGCTCCCTGGCAGAGCTGCTGGGCTGGGATTCTTTTTCTCTCTTCCTATGGAGAAGAAGAGAGGTAACAGAGCAATTTTGACAAATAAATTCCTGCATGAACATTTGCATTATTTAAACACACACAGAGCATAATTCCTCATTTATACAGACGGTGGCTCAAGTTAAAGAGGTAGACAGTGAATTCAATATGGCATGAAGACTAAAATTTTAGTGCCAAAATTATCACAAGGGAACAACAGGAAACCCTGTCCCCCTGCTTCTCAGCATTTAAAAGCTTAAGAAGGCAGGCAGAGCATGTAATGTGTTATACCATGACTGGTCTGCAAAAGAAAATAGAAAGATTTTAACTTATGAAAAGCATCCAGTCATGGCTTTCCTGAGGGCATCCTTGAGCTCCTGGTTCCTCAGGCTGTAGATGAGCGGGTTCAGGGCTGGAGGCACCACCGAGTACAGAACTGACACCGCCAGATCCAGGGATGGGGAGGAGATGGAGGGGGGTTTCAGGTAGGCAAAAATGACAGTGCTGACGAACAAGGAGACCACAGCCAGGTGAGGGAGGCACGTGGAAAAGGCTTTGTGCCGTCCCTGCTCAGAGGGGATCCTCAGCACTGCCCTGAAGATTTGCACATAGGAGAAAACTATGAACACAAAACAGCCAAATATCAAACAGGCACTAACAACAAGAAGCCCAAGTTCCTTTAGTTTGGAGTGTGAGCAGGAGAGCCTGAGGATGTGTGGGATTTCACAGAAGAACTGGCCCAGGGCATTGCCCTGGCACAGGGGCAGGGAAAATGTATTGGCCGTGTGCAGCAGAGCATTGAGAAAGGCACTGGCCCAGGCAGCTGCTGCCATGTGGGCACAAGCTCTGCTGCCCAGGAGGGTCCCGTAGTGCAGGGGTTTGCAGATGGACACGTAGCGGTCGTAGCACATGATGGTCAGGAGATAATACTCTGTTCCAAGAAAGAAAATAATCAGAAAGACCTGAGCAGCACATCCTGAGTATGAGATGTCTCTGGTGTCCCAGAGGGAATTGTGCATGGCTTTGGGGACAGTGGTGCAGATGGAGCCCAGGTCGCTGAGGGCCAGGTTGAGCAGGAAGAAGAACATGGAGGTGTGCAGGTGGTGGCCGCAGGCTACGGTGCTGATGATGAGGCCGTTGCCCAGGAGGGCAGCCAGGGAGATGGCCAGGAAGAGGCAGAAGTGCAGGAGCTGCAGCTGCCGCGTGTCTGCCAATGGCAGCAGGAGGAAGTGGCTGATGGAGCTGCTGTTGGACATTTCTTCTCTCTGGGCATTGTGGACTGGTGAAAGAAAACAATGACAAGCTGGGACCAACGTATTTGAATTAATCCAATGCTATTTTATAACATATTCACTCAAAGTTACATCTCTTTCTTTGGGGAATTTTCACTTGAGTTTTTTATTTTTGAACAGGAAATCGTACTGCTGAGTTCGTGCCCCATCTTCAGAATTGCTCTCAGCCTGGACCCTGGGGAGCCCAGAGGGAATACAGGGCTCCCTGTGCCCCAGTGCAGTCAAACCTGCTGATCCCCACACAGGTGCCCTTTGCTCATTATATTTCCCTCTATGTATGGGTGATCGCACTTAAAATGTGCTTGAAAAATAAAGTTGCCTTTCTGAAGGGTCCGATTTCAAAGACAATTTCTCTAAACCCTTCACCCTGCCCCTGTGCAGTTACTATTCATCTGTATCTCTACTGCCTGGAGTTGTGCCTATTGGGAGCCGTTTCTCTGTAGCCGAGGCTTGTCCCTGCCAGTGCTGCCAGAGCCCAGCCCAGCCCTGGGGGCTCAGCTCTGCCCTGCAGAGCCCTCCCAGCACAGGGCACTGCCCAGGGGCATCTCCCTGGCAGCAGGGCCTTAAGGGCAGCTCAGACAAACACAGATGCTGCAAGCCAAGGTGCTGCTGCTGCTGTCTGTAGGCAGAGGAGGCTGAGCAGGCACTTTGTGAGGGAGATGTGAGGCAGATGTGCTGATGGCCAGGGTGACAGTGCAGGAGTGTCAGTGACACAGACAAACGTGACAGCTCCTTTCCCTTTCCTTTCTGAGCAAGCTGAGAGCAGCCCTGGCCATGCAGCACCATCTCCAGAGCAGGAGGAATCTGCCCTGATGGGGGTGGCTCCTTCCACCTCCAACTTCAGCCCAGAGTGCATGGGGAGCTGCCAGGCAGGCTGAGAGCTGCCCCTGGCAGGTGGCAGATGGCCTGGGCTGGCCAAGAGCCCTGAGGGCTGCAGGAGCTGCTGTGCAGGACAGCCCTGGGCAGCCCTGGCTGCAGCCCCACCTTCAGCTGTCCCTGCAGCCGTCCCTGGCAGCAGGAGCCGTCCTGCCCTGTCCCTCTGACGGTGCCCAGGGCAGCCCCGCTCTGCACCACATCCTCCCCCAAACCACAAAAGGCAGCACAGCCATCCTTACACTCACAGCAGTCGTGTCCTGGGGCAGCTTTACAAGATCCCTGCAGCCAGAGACTGACTGTGTCACAAGTGGTGAAGATTTCTCCATGAATAAGCTCAGAATTGTCCTTCCAGCTGCTTTCAGCCTCTGTGTGCTTCACTCCTCTCAGGTACCTGCAGGCAGTGCCCTCAGCCCTGCTGGGCTGGGAGAGGAGCTGCTCCTCAGGAGAAATGGCTTTTTGAAGCTCTTCTTGGTTGCCAGGAGCTGCCTCTGTGCCAGGAGCCCAGCCCAGCTCAGCAGCACAGACACAGCACAAGGACTGGAATGACCCTCTCAGGGCTTTGGTGCTGAGTCCCTGAACAGGGAGTTGAAGAAACCTCTCAAGAATTCAAAGTTACAATCAAACTCCAAAGTTTCTTGAAGTTTTAATGGGTCCCAGTGAGGGCCACGACTGAGAAAGTGTCCCCAGGTTCCAGTCAGAGCAGAACACTGGAGGCAGTGATGACAGCTGGGGACAAACAAGGCAAAGGTGTCTGTGATGCTGAGCAAAGCTGGATGTGTTTCAGCAATGCAAAGGGCCAAGGCCTGAGCCCCAGCCCCTGGCAAGGCACATCCTGTCCCTCCCTCATTGCTCAGGCCTCTTCCCGGGCCACTGCCATGTGGGCATGTGCAATGGCAAGGGCAGCACCATGGGGCAGCCCCTGCCAGGCTGCTGAGCAGGGCCAAGGAGGCAATGTGGCCCCAGCACAGCAAGGCTCACTTGTCTCCTCCTCATGCCTCACGCCCAGGGCCAGCAGCCATGGCCAAAGTGCTGCAGGAGTTGCCTCTGTCCGGGCCTTGCAGCTGCTGCCCATCCCTGTGGCCTCTGCAGCCCAGGCTGTGCTACGGTGTCCCTGCCCTGCGCCTCTGTCCCTGCAGGCTGTCCTCATGCCCTGGCTGCCCCACCTTGCTCACTTGTTCTGCCCATTGACAAAGGCGATTTAAAGAATACAGGCACCAATGGAAGGAATGGTCTTATTTTACTATGAATATAATGGGTAAGCAAAGGTAAAATGATACATTAAATAAATCTATGCGCTTTGCTTTAACAACAAGAAAAAATAAGCAAGGTAATGCCCTTAATCGTTAATGTTCAAGAGAAAGGATAGTGATTGAGAAAGATACATCCCCAATTGCCTCAATATTTTACCATCATCCAGAGTCCACAGGCCCTGGGGAGCCCCATTTCACAGCAAGGATCTGGAGAACCCTTGCCAGCAACTGGGAAAATCCTACGCAGTGCATCCACCTGTAGGTGAGGTCTCCAAATTCACCCCAAATGTGGGTCCAGTTTTTATATGCCCAAATCAGCAAGTCAAAGTGACTTGATTATATTTTTAGCCACAGAAACTCCTGCATCTGATGGCACATGTCCTGACCAGCAGGGACTAGGGCTTGGCCAGGGCCCAGACCTTGGCTGGGATGATTTCTCCTAAAATACCCTACAAACAAACCTCTATTTGTGTCACTTGGGAAAGTTTCTTAAAATGATACATTTAGCTAAATAATACTGGTGGTGTTCATGACACAGTGCCCAGGATTCACCTTGCAAGTCAACTCTGGCTGAGGCTGCTGCTCAGACCTGAGCACATCAATGGAACAAAGGGTCCATTGTGATGCAGTGGAACCTCATGGAAGCAGGGACACCATGGTGACACTGTGGAACCTCATGGAACCAAGGGGCTATTTTGACACTGTGGAACTTCATCGAGTCAAGGTGACCATGTTATAATAGAGAACCTTGTGGAACAAAGTATCGGTGGTGACACTGTGGAATCTCATGGAACCAAGGGGCCATTCTGACACAGCAAGGCTTTGTGGAGCCAAGAAGGCCATTGTCAGATCCAAGGATCCATGACACTGCAGAGCCAAGGAGACCATTGTTGACAGTGTGAAAATTCATGGAATGAGAAGGCCATTGTGACACAGCAAGGCCTCATGGAACCAAGGGTCCATTGTGACACTGTGTGGCCTCATGGAAAAACAAGCCACTGTGACATGCTGGGGCCACATGGAGCCAAGGGGCCCCTGTGACACTGCAGATCCAAGGAGACCATTGTGACACTGAGGAACCTCATGGAACAAAGGGCCCATTGTCACACTGTGGGGCCCTGTGGAATCAAGGGAACCGCAGTCGTACTCTGGCGCTCCATGGAACAAAGGGGCCATTCTGATACTGCCGGGCCCCATGGAACCAAGGGGCCAATCGTGACACTGTGGGGCTTTATGGAACCAAAAGTCCATTGTGACATTGCAGAGCCTCAAGGAACAACGGAGACTTTTATGACACTTTGGACCCACTAGAATCAAGGGGCCATTTTACCGCAGCAGGGCCTCATGGAATCAAGGGGACCACAGTGACAGTGAGGGGCTCTGTGGGATGAAGGGTCCATGCTGACACCGTGAAACCAAGGAGACCATTGTTACACTACAGGACATCATGGAACCACGGAGGGCATTATGAGCCAGTGGGGTTTCTTGGAACCAAAGGACCATTGCGTCACTGCAGGGCCTGTGATGCTCTAACTGACCAAGGGGGCATTCTCACACTGCAGAACCAAGGGTCCATTCTGACATAGCAGGGCCTCATGAAACCATAGAGGCCATTTGTACCAAAGGGCCATTGTGAAACCAAAGAGACATTGTGGCACTTTAGGGACATTGTGGCACTGCAGGGCCTTGTGGAACCAAGGGGGCCACAGTGATACCCCGTGGGGCTCAATGGAACCGAGTGGCCATTGTGACACTGTGGGATCTCATGGAACCAATGGTCTGTTGTGACACTGCAGGGCCTGATGGAATAATGGAGTCCCTTGTGAAACTACAAGGCCTCATGGAAGCAAGGAACCGTTGTGACACTATGGGGTCTCATCAGGCTAAGGGGCAATTGTGGCACTCTGTGGCACCATTGAACCAAGGAGAGCATTGTGACACTGCAGGGCCCCATGGATCTAAGGATTCATGTAACAGTGCAGGACCCCATGGAACCAAAGATCCACTGTGACATTGCGGGGCTTCATGGAATCCTGGAGACCATTATGACACTTTGAGGCCTCGTCGAATCAAGGGGCTCTGCAGGACCTTATGAAACCAAGGAGACCCTTCTGACATTGTGGATCCCCATGGAACCAAGGAATCCATTGTGAGACTGCAGTACCAGGGAGACCCCTGTGACACTGCAAGGCCCCATGGAAGCAAGGGGCCATTGTGACACTGCTGGGCCTCGTGCAGCCCAGGGGCCATTGTGATTCTGGGGAGCCCAACAGAACCAAGGGCCCATTGTGACACAGCAGGACTATACAGAATCATGGAGATCATTGTGACACTCTGAGGCCTCATGGAACCACGGGGCCATTGTGTCATTGTGCAGCTCCATGGAACCAAGGAAACAATTTTGACACTGCAAGGCCTCATGGGAGCAAGGGGGAACCATTCTGACACTGCGGGGCCCCATGGAAACAAGGGGCCAGTGTGACACAGCGGGGCTGTGTGGAACCAAGGATCCAATATGACACTACCATTGTGACACTGTGGGGCTCCATGGATCCAAGGGAACAGGTGACAGGTCTGGTTGGCTTGCCCTGACTGGCCCAACTGACCTTGGCATGTCGAGGATCTCTTCCCATGTGCCCCTGAAACACTGGGGCTCTGGGCTTTCCTTCAAATGGAAAAGAACTGTCCTTGTCCTCCAGGTGCCCATGGCCAAAATGGGATTGTGCCTCCAGAAATTCCCTATATCCAGGGAGTGCTTCTGGACAAAAGCTGCCATTACCAACAAGATTGGCTGCCCTTGGCTTCCTGAGAGCCATCTCTCACCTGCCTTCAAACACTGGGGCTCTGGGCTTTCCTTCCTATGGAAAAGAACCATCCCTCCTGCCCAGGCATCCATGGGCAACACTGGTACTTCTCCTCCAAAATTCCCTATATGCAAGGGTTTCTGCCAGATAAAAGTTGCCAGGACAGACAGCTCTGGCTGGCCTTGGCCTCTGGTGCCTGCCTCTAACCTGGCCCTGAAACACTGGGGCTCTGGGCTTTCCTTCCTCTGGGAAAGAAATGGCCTTCTGCTCATAGTCTAAGAAACTGAGCAGAGGACAAGGCCAGCTAGACCTGTGTCTTGTAGCAGCTTTCGTCTGACAGCAATCCTTGGATAGATGGAATTTTGGAGGCCAAATTCCAGTTTTGGCCATGGGCACCTGGAGAAGAAGGATGGCTTTTTTGCATAGGAAGGAAAGCAGAGCCCCAGTGTTTCAGGGGCAGATAAGTGGCAGCCGCCAAGGGCTAAGGCCAGCCAGAGCTGTCTGTCCTGGCAGCTTTTGGCTGGGAGAAATCCTTGGATAGATGGGATTTGGGGAGGTAGAATCCCAATTTTGGCCATGGCCCCTGGAGAAGAAGGAGGGTTCTTCTCCATAGGAACAAAGGAAGGAACAAAACTTTGGTATTTATGGGGCAGATGAGAGGTGACCACCAGAGGCCAAGGCCAGCAAGAGCTGGCAGGTTCTGTCTGGGAGAAACCCTTCATATAGGAATTTTATTAGGGGGAGCACCAATTTTGACCATGGGCACTGGGAGGAGAACGACAGTTCCATAGCAAGGAAAGGATGGAACACCGGTGTTTCAGAGGCAGATAAAACGTGGACATCAGAGGCCAAGGTCAGCCAGACATGTCTGTCCTGGTAGATTTTGTCTGAAATCAACCCTTGGATATAGGGAATTTTGGAGGTGGAATCCCAATTTTGGCCATTTCTGCATTGATAAGAAGGACGGTTGTTTTCCAGTGGAAGGAAAGCACTGAGACCAAGTGTTTCAAAAGCAGGTGAGAGGCAGCCCCCAAGAGGCCAAGGGCAGCCGGACCTGTCCGTCCTGGCAGCTTTCACTTGGCAGCAATCCTTGGATGTGCGGAGTTTTGGAGGTGGAATCCCAATTTCAGCCATGGGTGCCTGGTTGAGATGGATGGTTTTTTCCCATAGGAAAGAAAAATGCAAAATCCAAGTGTTTTGGAAGAAGATGAGAGGTGGCCACAATAGGCCAAGAGTGGCAGATCTGTCTCTCCTAACACCTTTCATCTGAGAGCAATCCTTGGATAAAGGAAAAGTTGAAGGCAGATTCCCAATTTTGGCTATGGGCACCTGGACACAAAAGGTGCTTTTTTCCTCACAGTAAAGAAAAGCACATGGTGCCAGTGTTTCAAAGGCAGATGAGAGATGGCCCCCGGGTGGCCAAGGCAGACAGATCTGTGTGTCCTGGCAGATTTCATCTGGGAACAATCTTTGCACATAAGGAAATTTGGAGGAGGAATCCCAGTTTTGGCCATGGGACCCTGGATGAAGAAGGACAGGTCTTCTCCACAGGAAGAAAAGCCCAGAGCCCCAGTGCTCCAGGGGCAGATGAGCAATGGCCCTCAACATGCCATGGCCATCTGAACCTGTCAGGTGGCCTCCAGGAGGCCCAGCCAGCCAGGCCTGTTCCGTGTTCCCTTGGTTCCATCAGGTCCCACAGTGTCACAATGTTCTCCTTGGTTCTGAAGTGTTGCAGGTGCTGACTGACACCTTGCAGTGTCACAGTGGCTTCTTGGTTCCACAAAGCCCTCAAGTGTCACAATGGCCCCTTGGCTCCCTGTGGCCCCGCTGTGTCACAATGGCTCCTCTGGGACACTCTGGGCTCCACAGTGTCACCATGGCCCCTTGGTTCCATGGGCACCCCTGACTTCCACAATGGTCCCAATGAGCCCCGTGGTGCATTTGGTGCTGAGCCCTTGAACCTCAGGGCCTGAGAGGAGATTGCACAAACCTTTCCAGGAGCCAAAGGCAGAGGAAAAACCCAAAGGGTCTCAAAGCATTGATGGGTCCCTCTGAGGTCAATCCCCAACACAGGCTCCTGATGGACTCCTTGGAGGAGAGAATTGGAGGCCAGGATTGCACAAAGCTCTCAGAGACTCCAAGGCAAAAGCAAATCCCAAAGTCCTTGGAAAAACCTGCAGTCCCTGGGAGCATTAAGGAGCCCTGAGGGCCATTCCTGAGCAAGGCTCCCCAGGGACTCCTTCCAGCAGATCCCTGAGGCCACTGGGATGTGGGGGGGATGCTGAGGGCAGGACAAGGGGGTGACAGTGGCCAGCCTTGCTGGGGCTGTGCCAGGAGGCCCCAGGGCCTCAGGACAAGGTGTCTCCTCACAGCCCTTGGTGGCACAGACCCTGCTGTGCCCCAGGGCACCAAGACTTGGCTTCTCTTTGTCCCCACCTGTCACCTCTGCCTCCAATTTCCTGCTCTAACTGGAACCTGGGGACACTTTCTCAGTTGTGGCCCTCATTGGGACCCATTAAAAGTTCAAGAAACTTTGAAGTTTGATTGTGACTTTGAATCCTTGAGAGGTTTCCTAACAAACAATGGCTCTGCCTTGATTTCCCTCTGCTCTGGTGCAGTTCATCAGGAAGGTTTCCTGCTACAGTTATGGAGAAATATTTCAAAGAGTTTCTCAGAAATACACATTCCTATTTTAAAGGGTGTATTTTATTACTGAGTTTCCCCACTGAAAACAGACACACTCCTCCAGTGTGTGCTGAGCCCAAGGTGCCACCAAAGCCACTGCAGCCCTGGCCTGGGCCAGCTGTGAGGGTGGATCCTCATCCCAAGCTGCCCTGGGCCATGGCAAGGGGCTGTGGCCATGGACACTGCACTGACCCCACTGCTGGGTTTGGCTGCCAGGGACACCATGAGGAGTTCAAGGTTCCTTGGGAACACTGGGGAGGACTGGGACAGACTGGGGGACACTGGGAATGGTGTGGGAGGCACTGGGACACACTGGGAGTGATAATGGGGGATACTGGGACAAACTGGGGACACTGGGAACACTGTGGGGAAGACTGGGGGACACTGGGTCACCCTGTGGATTACACGGGGGGAACTGGAAGGGACTGGGAATTGACTCAGGTGTACTGGAAAGGCTTGGAGGGGCAGTGGGTGTGTACTGGGCTGTATTGGGAATGAACTGGGAATGAATTGGGGAGGAACGGGAGTGGTTCAGTGGGCTGTTCCCGCCTCTGCAGGCCTCCCATTGGCCGAGGCTCCCGCCCATCAAAGCCCCTAGCCAATCAGCTCCGGGATCGAAGGCTCGGGGACAGTGCCTCGATCCAGCGCCATTTCTTTGCCTACAACTCCCGTCATGCCCCGCGGCCCGGTAGAGCCCCACTGGAGTCGGGACTACAACTCCCGTGATGCCCCGCGCCCCACAGATTCCCCCGGTATCCGCCCCCATTTGCCCCATAAGTGTCCCCCAGACCCTCCAGGATCCCTCAGTGCCCCCTCAGTGCCCTCTCGGGACCCTCCAAAAGCGTCCCCAGACCCCCAGGTGCTCCCAACCCCACAGATGCCCGTTACAGCCACTCCTGGGACTTCATCTCCTCTCATCCCCCGCGGCCCCACAGCCCCTCATAACACAGTTCCGCGCCTAAAACTCCTGTCATACCCCGCGCCCTGAAGAGCCCGGTCAGAGCTCCCCAAGCTCCCCCCAGAAGCTCCGGAACCGTGTTCGTTCCCCCCGAGGAGCTGAAGTCGCGGCTCGGACGCAAAAGTGTCCCCCAAGGGCCTTCCCGGACCCCCAAACGCCCCGTTCGAGCCGCTTCCGGGACTACACTTCCCATCATGCTCCGCGGCGCCAGTAGAGCTCCGTTACAGCCGTGACTCCATCTCCCGTCATGCCCTGCGCCAGACAGAGCGCCATTGTAGCAGCGCTTCCAACTCCCGTGATGCTCCGCGGCGCCGTTGACCCGTATTCTACCCGCGCCTACAACTCCCATGATGCCCCGCGGCGCAGAGAGCCCCGTCAGAGCCCCCAAGGGCCCGCCCGGACCCCGCAGGGCCCCAAATTCCCCTCCCTGACCTCCCAGGGCCCCCCTGGACCCTCAAGGGCCGCTCCCAACCCCAGACTTTCCCTCAGGATCCCTGAGTGCCCCCCAGTGCCCACTCGGCCCCCCAAGTGTCCTCCAGACCCTCAAGGAACCTCTAAATTCCCTCCGCAGACCCAAAACTGCCCCAAATGTGTCCCAGAAATGTCTCCATGCACCCCGGAGTGCCCTCCGTGACCCTGTCTGAGAAAAAGATGGTAAAAAAAGATTGCAGAAGGTCTCAAAGTAGGACTAATTAGCATAAAGACGGAGAACTCAATAAGCAATACAGGTTAATTAATTAATGAAGGGAATCACATTACTTAGAACCAGTGAACATGAAGTTCTTTTGTTGCAGAAAGTGTATAGATTCATGTTTATATATAAAAATTGGGTAATAAAATAGAAAACAATATCCTTATAAATATGAAGTAATTAAAACTAATGAATGTAATAATTCAATAATAAAAATTAAGAATAACTTACATTAGTAATTAGTAAAGAGAAAATACATAAATGTTCTTGGGTATTTTGGGCTGTCAGTGCCAGGTGGGCGATGTCAGACATGGTGAGGTTGGGGCTGAGGAGCAGCTTGTCCAAACAGGGTCAGCCTGCAAGGGGCTCATTCTTCCCTGTGCCCAGACCTCCTAAGGACACATTCAGCATCAACATCACTTGAGGAATGCTTCTAAACTGTAAAATAAAAAAATACTCATGTGATTAAAAAGCAACAATTGTGTGGTGCTCTTTGAAATCTCCCTCCTTAACAGAACTCCAAACTGACTCCCATCAGCTGCACAAGCCCTGGACACTTGAAGAGAACTGAAGGAAGACAAGGAGCTCCTGAGGCCTTTCTGGATTTTAATCAGCCCCACGGTGGATTTGGGGCTGAGTGCAGGAGCTTCAGGCACTGAGAGAAGGATGAAGAAGCTGCTCAAGGAGGCAGAAGCAAAACTCCAAGTGCCTTGCAGCATCAATGGGCCCCAGTGAGGGCAGGGAGTGGCAAAGGCTGCGCAGGGACTGGTGAGAGCAGATCCTTGAGGCCAGGATTGCAGGGAGCCAAAGGCTGTGAGCAGGGAAGGGCAATGCTGAGAAAGGCCTGGCTTGGCTGGAGGAAGCAGAAAGGCCAAGGCCTGAGGCCAGGCCTGGCACAGCAGGGCCTGTCCCTCCCGGGTGCCTCGGGGCTGTTTGTGGGGCAGGGGGATGGGAGGGGCAGCAAGGACAAATGGCATCAACCTGGGTGACACTGCAGATCCTCCTGGAACCAAGGGCCAGTGGGACACAGCAGGGCCTCATGGAAACAAGAGGCCATTGTGAGCCTGCAGGGCTGCAACAGCCCAGAACATTCAAATGCTGGGGGAACCAAAGGTTCCTTTACTGGAGTTTGGTGCACAGGAGAAACACCAACCAGATATTCTCAAGAGGTCAAAATGACGCAGAATTTTACTGGCAAAATAAAGAATATCAAGGAATTTTGGCAAGGGTGTAATACAACATCTAATTCAAGGAAAACTCTTATCATAGCAAGAACTTCATTAACTTAATCCATATAACCTTAAAACCTTTAACCCTTAAGGGGTTAAATTACCCAGAAATGTTCCATGGAAAGAGGATTAGAAGGAGAAAAAAGAGAGAGAGACAGAAAAACAGAAGATCTGTAGAAAGACACACATACAGCTACCAACTGATACGGTTCCAGCATGGGTGACACACATCGTGGAACTGTGGCGACTGTTGTTGACAGTACAGAACCTCAGGGAACAAAGGGCCACCGTGACACTTCAGGGGTTTGTGGAACCAAGAAGCCATTGTGACACTGTGGGGCCTCATGGGACCAAGGGAACATGGAACAGGTCTGGCTGTCCTGGTCTCCTGGGTGCCGCCTGACAGATCTGGTGGTCCGTGGCATGTCAAGGGCAGTAGTTCATTTGCCCCTGAAGCACTGATGCTCTGGGCTTTCCTTCCTGTGGGAAAGACTTGTCCTTCTCCTCCAGGGGCCCATGGCCAAAATTGGGATTCCTCCTTCAAATTTCCTGAAATGCAAAGATTTTTTCCAGGTGTGTCTTGGTTTGAAGGACAGGTGTCTGTTAAGGAAGGCAGGAGCCTTTCTTGGAATGGGAAACTGTAACTTCTTTCTCTCCGAATTATTATAAATTTGAAATCAAGAGGCTTTCAGGTAAAGATATGGGAATAGGAATAACAGTTCTTTATTAATATCTAAAACAAGGCTAACAAATAACAACAACTATAACGTTAACCAACAGAAACCCAGTGGCAGCCTGCTCGGCTTCAGGCACCTTTTCCCTTTGGTGCAGTTCCAGTCACAGCCTGCAGGGGGCACTCTGGGTGTGATGATTCCCCGGTGGCTGCAGGGGGCGCTCTGGGTGTGATGATTCCCTGGTGGCTGCAGGGGGCGCTCTGGGTGTGGTGATTCCCCAGTGGCTGCAGGGGGCACTCTGGGTGTGATGATTCCCTGGTGGCTGCAGGGGGCACTCTGGGTGTGATGATTCCCTGGTCGCCGCAGGGGGCGCTCTGGGTGTGTTGATTCCCCGGTGCCTGCAGGGGGCACTCTGGGTGTGTTGATTCCCCGGTGCCTGCAGGGGGCGCTCTGGGTGTGATGATTCCCCAATCTCTGCAGGGGGCGCTCTGGGTGTGATGATTTCCCCGGTGCCTGCAGGGGGCGCTCTGGGTGTGATGATTCCCCGGTGCCTGCAGGGGGCGCTCTGGCGTGAGCTCAGGTAGCACACGGCAATGGCGGCTGCCCAAAGCACGGAGGGATGGAGGAGAGCTCTTGCTCCACAGACCCTCGGGAGGGGCAGCTGGTGTCGGTGCCACAGCAGGATTCCCGGACACAGGGAGCTGGGACCGTGAGAGGTCTCGACGTGCAGGGGGAGCCCTGCTACAATGTAGCAAAGAAACTCAGAGCCGCGAGGAGGAGCGGGGGAGAGACAGGCTGGTGGCAGGCAGCTCCCAATGGGGCATAGAGGAAAAAGACTCACAGCAGACAGACCGGCAGCTCCTTGCTGGCTTCTCAGGGGGCCGTGGGTTCAGCAGACAGCAGCTCCGACCGTCCAGCTCCGAGGGTCCCGAGCAAGAGAGCGTGACCTCCCCCCTGCCCTTGCTTTTCAGTCTCCAAAATCTCTCTGTTGTCAAGTCCTGCTTCCATGAGGGGCAATTTTGCCCCACCCTGCTAAGGAGAAAGGCTCTAGCCTTGTGCTTTGTTCTCTTAAGTACTCAGCAATTTGCTCAGTCATTTGTGTCGTAGCAACCCATGGGAGAAAAAAATTCCTGAGGAAAAGAACTAAATCCAACCTCCAATACAGGGAGAAAGAAATGGGGAGGTGGGAGGAGGAGGGGTGGTCTGAGGAGTTTGTTCTGGTTCTTCTTGGTTTTTTTCTTTTCCTCTTTTTCTTAGGTGTATTAATAAACATTCCTTATATTCTTAATGTTTAAGCCTGCTTTGCCTATTCTTAATCCTTATCTCACAGCAAAATCACGTAAATTTTGGTAAGTGTGCTGGGATTTGGCCAGAAACTCGAATAGGTGAACTGAAACCACTACAACGGCGCCAGGAGAGACAGGTCTGGCTGCCTTGGCCCATGGTGGCCACCTCTCATTTTCTTCAAAAACCCTTGGAGTTCATGCTTTTCTTGCCTATAGGAAAAAAAATCTTGACCAGTGTTATAAATGCATATTATAGTGTTGGTTTTTCGCAAATAATGAATGCTATGTGTATGATGTTGGTCATTGTAGAAGTTGCTTTTGTTATAGAAATATAATCATTTTTAATGCTTTAATGCCTTTTTGTTTTAGCTTAAGTGTAGTGGCTAATGTAGCTGTGTTAAAATGTACCTAGCTTAAAATAACTAAACCGCAAACTTAGTTGGATAAGCATGGGTGTAACAGGCTCCTGTCCCAGGATATCTCTATCGACAAGGAACCATCTGATAGGATATCCCTACTGACAAGTAACCGTCTGACTGGACATCCCTATCGACAAGAACCATCTGCTGGACACCAACAGACAAAGGAAGAATTGGGAAACCCCAAAGAAACTGCGCATGCTCTAAAAAGGCGGACCCAAGGAGGAGCCATGCTAACAAGTACCTGGAAAATGTAAAATAGTTCGGAGAAAAGTTTGAATATGTATACTTGTCTATGAATATGTAACAGGCTGATGCAATAAGAAATGTATATAAACAGAGTCTTTTCACCATGTCAGAGATGCTCTTGGCTCCATGCCAAGAGTTCCCAACGTCACCTGGACATTGTAACCTTTTGCCCTATACCTTGTCCCTTTACTGTCCTTTTATTAAACCTTTAAATTTTAACAGGAGACTGGACCTCGTTTTTAACAACCAGGCCCCCATGGTCGAAATTGGGATTCCACCTCCAAAACTATGCGCATCCAAGGATTGCTCCCAAGTGAAAGCTGCCAGGACAGAGAGCTCTGGCTGCCCTTGACATCCTGGGGGATGCCTCTCACCTGCTTTTGAAACACTGGGGCTCAGTGCTTTCCTTCCCATGCAAAATAACTGTCCTTCATATCTTTGCAGAAATGGCCAAAACCAGGATTCCACCTCCAAAATTCCCTATATCCAAGGGCTGCTTGCAGAGAGAAGCTGCCGCGACAGAGGTCTGGCTGGCCTTGGCCTCTGATGGCTGCCTTTCATCTGCCCCTGAAACACCAGAGCTTTGTCCTTTCCTTCCTATGGAAAAGAACCCTCCTTCTCCTCCAGGGGCCATGGCCAAAATTGGGATTCTACCTCCCCAAATCCCATCTATCCAATGATCTCTCCCAGCCAAAAGTTGCCAGGACAGACAGCTCTGGCTGGCCTTGGCCCTCTCTGGCTGCCACTTATCTGCTCCTGAAACACTGGGGCTCTGCTTTCCTTCTTATGGAAAAGAGCCATCCTTCTTCTCCAGGTGCCCATGGCCAAAACTGGAATTTGGCCTCCAAAATTCCATCTGTCCAAGGATTGCTGTCAGACAAAAGCTGCTACAAGACACAGGTCTGGCTGGCCTTGTCCTCTGCTCAGTTTCTTAGACTAGGAGCAGAAGGCCATTTCTTTCCCAGAGGAAGGAAAGCCCAGAGCCCCAGGGTTTCAGGGCCAGGTTAGAGGCAGGCACCAGAGGCCAAGGTCAGCCAGAGCTGTCTGTCCTGGCAACTTTTGTCTTTGAGAAACCCTTGGATATAGGGAATTTTGGAGGAGAAGTGCCAGTTTTGGCCATGGATGCATGGGCAGGAGGGATGGTTCTTTTCCATAGGAAGGAAAGCCCAGAGCCCCAGTGTTTCAGGGGCACATGGGAAGAGATCCTCGACATGCCAAGGTCAGTTGAGCCAGTCAGGCCAAGCCAACCAGACCTGTTACCTGTTCCCTTGGATCCATGGGCCCCACAGTGTCACAATGGTAGTGTCATATTGGATCCTTGGTTCCACACGGCCCCACAGTGTCACACTGGCCCCTTGTTTCCATGGGGCCCTGTAGTGTCACAATGGTCTCTTGCTTCCATGAGGCCTTGCAGTGTCAAAAGCGTTTCCTTGGTTCCATGGAGCTGCACAGTGACACAATGACCCTGTGGTTCCATGAGGCCGCAGAGTGCCACAATGATCTCCATGATTCTGTATAGTCCTGCAGTGTCACAATGGCCCCTTGGCTCTGTTGGGCTCTTCAGGATCACAATGGCCCCTGGGCTGCATGAGGCCCAGCAGTGTCACAATGGTCCCTTGCTTCCATGGGGCCTTGCAGTGTCACAGGGGTCTCCTTGGTACCGCAGTCTCACAATGGATTCCTGGTTCCATGGGGATTCACAGTGTCAGAAGGGTCTCCTTGGTTCCACAAGGTCCTGCAGAGCCCCTTGATTCAACAAGGCCTTCAAGTGTCCTAATGCTCTCCAGGATTCCATGAAGCCCCACAATGTCACAATGGATCTTTGGTTTCATGGGGTACCGCACTGTCATATGAATCCTAAGATCCATGGGGCCCTGCAGTGTCACCATGATCTGCTTGGATCAATGGTGCCAAATAGTGCTACAATTGCCCCTTGGTCTGATGAGATCCCCGTAGTGTGACAATGGTTCCTTGCTTCCATGAGGCCTTGTAGTGTCACAATGGACTCCTTGGTTCCATAAGACTGCAAAGTGGCCACTTGATTCAATGAGGCCTGTAGTGTCACAATGGTCTCCATGATTCCATAAGGCCCTGCAGTGTCACAACAGACCATTGGTTCCATGAGACCCCACAGTGTCACAAAGGCCCCTTGGTTCCATTGAGCCCCACACAGTATCCCTATGGTCCCCTTGGTTCCACAAGGCCCTGAAGTGCCTCAATGTCCCTGAAGTGCCACAATGGCTCTTTGGCTTCACAATTCTTTGAAGTGTACAAATGGCCTCTATGGTTTCATGAGGCCCTGCTGTGTCACAATGGACCCTTGGTTCTGCAGTGTAAGAATGCCCCCTTGGTTCCTTGGAGCCCCAGAGTGTCACTATTGTGCCCTTGGTTCCATGAGGCCCTGCAGTGACACAATGGTACTTTGGTCCAACAAGGCCTCACAGGATCACAATGGTCTCCACGGTTCCATGAGGCCCCACTGGTTCACAATGGCCTCCTTGGTTCCATCATGTCCTGTTGTCTAACACTGGCCTCCTTGGTTTCACGGTGTCAGAATGGACCCTTCGTCCCACAGAGCCCCTCACTGTCACTGTGGTCCCCTTGATTCCATGAGGCACTGCTGTGCTACAATGGCCCCTTGGTTAAATGAGGCCTCGTAGTGTCATAATGGCTCCCAAAGTGGGTCCCAAAGTGTCCTAATAATCTCCATTGTTCCATGAGGCCCTGCAATGTCACTGTGGTGCCCCTGGTTTCACAGGCCCCCCCCCCCCACTTTGTTCTATGAGGTTTCTCAGTGTCACAATGATCTCCTTGGATCCGCAGTGTCACAATGGCCCACATGGCTCCACATGGTCACAATTGCTCATGGTCCCATGAGGCCACACAGTGTCACAATGGCCTCTTGGTTCCATGAGACCTTGCTGTGTCACAATGGACTCTAGGTTCCGTGAGCTTTCATACTGTCAACAACGCTCTCCTTGGTTCTACAGTGTCACCATGGATCCTTTGTTCCATGAGGTTCTCTAGTATAACATGGTCACCTTGATTCCATCAGGTTCTCCAGTGTCACAATGGACTCCTTGGTTCTGTGAGGCCCTGCAGTGTCACAATGGACCAGTGGTTGTGGGAGGTCCCATAGTGTCACCATGGTCTCATTGGATCTGCAATATGACAATGGCCTCTTGGTTCCATGTGTCCCCATAGTGTCACAGTGGCCTCCTTGGTTCCACAAGGCCTTGCTGTGTCACAATGGACCCTTGGTTCCATGAGGTTCCACAGTGTCACCATGGACTCCTTGGATCTGCCTTGTCACAATGGACTCTTCCCAACCTGGAAATGAAACTCAGGATAACTTTAGTGAGGAGGTAATATAAAAGTGGATCTTTATTTGAAGGCCTGCAAGGGGCAGTTATGGAAAGATGTTCACAAAAGCTCACCAACAGGAGGTGAGTACAATTTTTATAAGTTCAGTAAATCAGCATAATTGACAAAAAGCACCAAGTAGGAGGACAAGGGGTGATGCAATTTCCCCCCAGGTCAAGCCCCTTCTCTCGAGTCCCCACCTTGGCACTGGCTGTGCTCTTTCCATGAAAATGTATCTCGAGTTGTTCTCAGTCTTGGTTCCCAGGAGGAACCAAGATAGCACTGGGGCCCTGTACCCTCCGGGGCTTGGAGCTCTGCAATTTGTTTTGTCTTTCTGCTGAGGGAAAGGTCATGGAAAATTACTGGGAAAAGTAGCCACTAATAGAGTTGGCTACAGAGCTACAAATATATGTGCAAAGAATACAGAGAACATATAAAAGGAAAAAAGGCAAAAACCAAAGTGGCATCAGTTCCATGTGGCCCTGTTGTGTCACAGTGGCCCCTTGGTTCCATGAGTTTCTGTACTGTCAAGAATGGTTCCATTGTTCCATCAAGGCCTTGCTGTGTCAAAATGGCCCCTTGGTTCCATTAAGCCTTTCTCTGTCACAATGTACTTTTGGTTCCATGAGGTTTCTCAGTGTCACAATGGCCCCTTGGATCCATGTGGCCCTACTGTGTTAAAATGGATTTTGGTTCCATGCAGCCCCACAGTGTCACAATGGTCACCATGGTTCCATCAGGTTCTGCTGTGCCACAATGGACCCTTTGTTCCATGAGGTTCCACAGTGTCACAGTTGACTCCTTCGTTTCATGATACCCCACTGTAACCACATCTCCAAAATATCAAAATAAGACTCCTTAACACTAATTTGTTGTTAAAGAGGGCATCATTTACTCAGGTTTGAAGTCCAACAGAGAATAACCCCTAACCTTACATGGACACGTCATTCTACAAGTGAGTTGCATATAAACAGTTGCTACATGTGTATTACAGTTTACCCATTACCATAAAACTCACCCGAAGTTCCCAGATTCAGTCCTTGTTTTTTCTATCACTGGAGCCAGATGTCTTCTCCACTTCCAAACATCCCTGCTGGAAAAGCAGCCCCACCATGCCTTGTTCCTCTGCTAAAAGTTCACAGGCACAGTAAAAATTAAATTAACCCTTTTGGTATCAAGGCCAAGGCTTTGTGTGGCCAGGCAGAGGCAGGCAGGAGGCAGAGCTGTCAGCAAAGGAAGGGGCCAGCCAGGTGGGGCAGCCAGGGCATGAGGACAGCCTGCAGGGACAGAGGCACAGGGCAGGGACACCGTAGCACAGCCTGGGCTGCAGAGGCCACAGGCATGGGCAGCAGCTGCAAGGCCCGGACAGAGGCAACTCCTGCAGCACTTTGGCCATGGCTGCTGGCCCTGGGCGTGAGGCATGAGGAGGAGACAAGTGAGCCTTGCTGTGCTGGGGCCTCATTGCCTCCTTGGCCCTGCTCAGCAGCCTGGCAGGGGCCGCCCCATGGTGCTGCCCTTGCCATTGCACATGCCCACATGGCAGTGGCCCGGGAAGAGGCCTGAGCAATGAGGGAGGGACAGGATGTGCCTTGCCAGGGGCTGGGGCTCAGGCCTTGGCCCTTTGCATTGCTGAAACACATCCAGCTTTGCTCAGCATCACAGACACCTTTGCCTTGTTTGTCCCCAGCTGTCATCACTGCCTCCAGTGTTCTGCTCTAACTGGAACCTGGGGACACTTTCTCAGTCATGTCCTTCAGTGGGACCCATTAAAACTACAAGAAACTTTGGAGTTTGAATCTGACTTGGAATTTTTGAGAGGTTTCTTCAACTCCCTCTCACAGACAAGACTAACCATGGTGTTTATACATATATATTATGATATATGTATAAATCCATTTTTTTAAAGTATATATGATTATTTTCTAAGCGGAATCTTATAAATTGTTTTAAATGAAGATAAATGATTGAATATTTAGAATATGAACAGAAACTCTGTTTTTAATTTTTGGGAAGAGGAATGTGATTTTAAAGTTAGTGCAAAATCTTAGCAGATTATGGAATGTAAATTTTATAATAACTTGCTTGTCAACAGCAACCTTTGCAGAAAATCCAGTTCTATGGAGAGCTTTAGTCAGCAATTGTGACAAAAATTTGGAAACTAATGTCAGTAGGAGCCTGGAGCACTATAAAAACTGAACATGAAGTATCAATAAGATATGGAGATCCATTGAGCTTGAAGTGTGATTTTACTCAGATTCCAAATTTCAGTCCTCTTGAGTTAGAAAAGAGTTGGGAAAAGGATGGAAAAGAGCAGTCCTTGAGATGAGATGCAGAGGTAAATGGCACAGCAGCACACCGTGTCCCCCTGAAGGATGGCAGTCAGTGCCACTGTTTGTGGAGTAAAGGTGATTTTTGCTGCCATCCAATGGAGAATAAGGAATGATGGGTTCTGACACAGGAGTTGGTGTTACAGAGTCCTAAACAAGAGTTGGTTTGTAGGAAATACCAAACTCCAAAGCAGGGATGTTGTCTGGAATTGGAGAGAGACCAAGGAAATGTGATTTGCCAGCTCAGTTATTTGGAAAGAATTGCACTCACTGAGATCAAGAAGGAAGAAGAAAAGAAGACTAAAAGACAAAGAGAGTCAGAGCAATTAATCCACCTCCCAAGAAAAACTCCAGAGGAAAATTTGATGTTGGGATTAATGGAGGAGTTTGCCACTTTGCAGAATGTGTCACAGACTGCTGCTTGTTTACCTACACCAAGAGCAGTGAGTGAGTCCCTTCCATGGGGATTCCTAACCATGAATTTGACTCTTGGGGAACATAAAAAATGAAACTACACAATGTGAACAGAAACCTGTAATTGGATGGAAGGAACAGGTAGAGAAAATGAGGAAACAATGGAAGTCCCCAGGGATCAGAGCTGATTGTGAGAAATCACCAAATTCTGTTTTCACCAAAATAGGTAGATTTTGGACAGTAGGGTGCTGTTCATATGGTGAACAAATAAAGAAAATGTGAGCCAAATGTTTATGGAATGGACATGTGGCAGAACAAATCAAACAAAAGCAAAGGAGGCAGACTGGGACTCCGTTTGGTCCATGACAATCTTCTCTCAGTTTCACTGTATGGCTGAGGCCCCTTGGTGTTTTCCTTGGGATGGTTCAGTTTTTGTATATTGGCCGCTTGTGCAAGGAAGGGGAACCTCCTGTCGAGAAAAGGAAAATGTGGTGTCATGGTGGAAATGAGGGAGGATAAATATATTTGTAGTATTGTTGATAAGGTAATATAAGCGATTCCTCCTTTAACTGCTGCTTTAAAGTATGGATGTTTCTGTAGAGGCCCCAAAAATAACCTCCAATTGACTGATACACACACCCCTAGGAGGGGAAGGGGAACCTTTTCTGGTTGCAAAAGAGGCAGAATTAAGAGCCCTGGACATTTAGTGTGGGCAATGAGTGCTGGGACTTGGACAACTCATCTATCTTTGGATGGTAAAGTAAAGCAAATTACATTAGGCATGCCAATGTTATGTGCATTTGAAAGAAATCTTCTTTTAGGGAAACAGTAGAAAACTTGATTATGGAATGAGTGAAAAGGTCAGAAATGGATGAAGGATGGAATGAAGCTGCATCTGGAGTGAAAGTGAGTTGGGCTTTAGAGTCTTTATTGACCTCTTTAGCAACATACAGGAATAGAGGATGGATAAACCAACTCACAGGACAGGCAGAAAGGCTGGCAGATGTAACCAGGAAAGGATTCAGGGATTTAAACGTGCAGTTACAAGCAACCTCAGGGATGACTTGACAAAACAGAATGGCTTTAGATATGCATTTGCTTAAAGAACAGGGGATGTCTGGATATTTCAAAGACAGGATTGATCATTGTTGCACACATTCCAAATGTGACACAAAATGTAGAGCATGACCTGGACTTATAAGAAAAGGTAGAAGAAAATACTCATGAGCTTCATCAAAATATGCAAGGAAGTTGAATAGATCAAATTTGTGCTGGATTGGGATGGAATCTGAGTTCGTGGGTAAAATCACAAATTAACACTGTATTAATTTTGTTGATTGTCTTTTAAGCAATCACACTTGTTTAAGGAAGCAAATGAACAACAAGGCTGCAGTGAATCAGGTGATTATCCAAGCAGTAGCTGGACAGGATGAAAAGAAATCACTTCCAAGTCACCCACCAGCACACAGGAGCTATTCCCTGTGTTCCTGGCACCTGAATAAAGAAGTGTCTGCTTATTCACATCAAATTGATGTTGGATAAGTTCCTTTTGTCCCATTTGGGGACACAGAGAAAGATGAAACCGTTTAACTTATTATTTGGTGGTCCATGTCTGTATAAAAGAATGCCCTAAAATGTCGGCTTTCAAGGAAATGCCCTAGGTTGATGTTTCCTGTGCTGGTGCCAGTCTTTTAAACCCAGCCTTGTGCCTGCCCTCTCTGCTGCTGTAGTTCCATGGACAGAG
This sequence comes from Eopsaltria australis, assembly GCA_034509425.1. NCBI lineage: Eukaryota > Metazoa > Chordata > Aves > Passeriformes > Petroicidae > Eopsaltria > Eopsaltria australis. Next base: position 32,120 of record JAVTVJ010000810.1, read on the forward strand.
GTTGTTGTCTCTCACCCTTGCCATGGGCAGGCCGGTGTTCAGCCATCTCCAGGACAGCTGGGCCCCACCCCACGTCCCTGTGACCTGGGAAGGCAAAATCCATCACTGCAAATGTCCCCCCCTTGCTCCTCCTTGCCAGGCATTTGTCCCTGGCAGTGGGGTTTGCTGCTGGTTGCTGCAGGGAAAAGGAGACCCCTGTGACACTGTGGGGCACATGGAACCAAGGAAACCCCGGTGACACTGTGGATCCAAGGTGACCATTGTGGAACTGAGGAAACTCATGGAACCAAGGGTCCTTTGTGACACTGCAGGGCCCCGTGGAACCAAGGAGACCACGGTGACATTCTGGGGCCCCTGGGAACCAAATATCCAATGTGACTGTGTGACCTCATGGAACCAAGGGCCCACTGTAACAGAGGAAGGCCTTGTGGAACCAAGGAGTCCAAAGGTCCAAAACATTCCTTGCAGGGTTTTTGCCATGGGGAAAGGGAACCTCGGAACCTCCTTGGTGGCAGCTTAGGCTTGGCACACACTTGAGGAGTGTGTCTGTTTTCAATGGGGGAACTCAGGAGTTTTAGATTGCTTCAATAGAAAAAAAAGGGAAAAACCCCTCTTTGTGTGAGTGCAGCCAGTTCTCCAAGCAAAGCAGGCCCCAGGTGAGTGAGGAGAGACAGGATGGGCTTGGGGAATGTGGAGCAAGGTTGTCCACACTGGGTCAGACCTGAAGACACAGCTTCTGTGAGCAGGCCAGACCTCCTGAGGAGAGACCCTGGATCAATATCAATCACAGAATGCTGCAATCACCTCTGCTATAAAGAGAAAAGGAATAAAATACACACTTTAATATAGGAATGGAGAGTTTTTAGAAGTTTTTTGAATTATTTCTCCATAACTGCAGAAGCAACCTTTCCTAATGAACTGCACTAGAGCAGAGGGAAATCAAGGCAGAGCCAGGGCTCGTCAGGACTTGCTTGATCCTAAAGAGCCCCGTGGTGCATTTGGTGCTGAGCCCTTGAACCTCAGGGCCTGAGAGGAGATTGCACAAACCTTTCACAAACCTTTCCAGGACTCCAAGTCAGAGGAAAAACCCAAAGGGTCTCAAAGCATTGATGGGTCCCACTGAGGTCCATCCCCAACACAGGCTCCTGATGGACTCCCTGGAGGAGAGAATTGGAGGCCAGGATTGCACAAAGCTCTCAGAGACTCCAAGGCAAAAGCAAAACCCAAAGTCCTTGGAAAAACCTGCAGTCCCTGGGAGCATTAAGGAGCCCCCAGGGCCATTCCTGAGCAAGGCTCCCCAGGGACTCCTTCCAGCAGATCCCTGAGGCCACTGGGATGTGGGGGGGATGCTGAGGGCAGGACAAGGGGGTGACAGTGGCCAGCCTTGCTGGGGCTGTGCCAGGAGGCCCCAGGGCCTCAGGACAAGGTGTCTCCTCCCAGCCCTTGGTGGCACAGACCCTGCTGTGTCCCAGGGCACCAAGACTTGGCTTCTCTTTGTCCCCACCTGTCATCACTGCCTCCAATTTCCTGCTCTAACTGGAACCTGGGGACACTTTCTCACTTGTGGCCCTCATTGGGACCCATTAAAACTTCAAGAAACTTTGGAGTTTGATTCTGACATGGACTCCTTGAGCAGTTTCTTCATCCAAGGTCCCTCTCAGGGACTGATGTTCAGGGACTCAGCACCAAAGCCCCAGAGGGTCATTCCAGTCCTTGTGCTGTGTCTGTGCTGCTGAGCTGGGCTGGGCTCCTGGCACAGAGGCAGCTCCTGGCAAGGGCAGCGCTGCAGAGAGACAGCTCTGGCCAGGAGCAGCTCCTGTGCACAGCCCAGCAGGGCTGGGGCACTGCCTGCAGCCACCCCGGGCACAGCACAGAGGCACAGAGGGGTTAAACTCAGCCTGGGCTGGGAGCACAGAGCAGAGCTCACTGAGGGCTCAGCAGAGGAGAAATCCTGACAGTGTTGGAAACAGTCATTGTCTGGCTGTGGGAAGAGAAGCTGCAGTTCCTGCAGGGATCTCCTGAAGCTGCCACATCCCACAGCTTTCAGGAGCTTCCAGGAGGAGTCTCAGAGCTGCTGCAGTTTGGGGGATGTGGCCCTAGGGCAGAGCTGGGTTTCCTGCTGCACCATGCCAGGCACAGCCCAAGGCAGCTCCCTGTGCCAGGCTCTGCTGCAGGGCTGAGCAGCCGGGGCTGCAGCCAGGGGTGCCCAGGGCTGTCCTGCAGAGCAGGGTCCTGCAGCCCAGGGCGCTGTGCTGGGCCAGGGACTCTGCTGCCTGCCAGGGGCAGCTCTCAGCCGGCCCGGGGAGCTGCTGCCAGCGCTGGGGGAGAAGCTGTGGGGGGAAGGAGCCACCCTGAGCAGGGCAGGTGCTGCTGCTGAGAGGGGCTGTGTGGGGCAGGGCTGCTCCCAGCTCCAGACCAGCCTGGGCACAGCTCTGGAGGACACTTCCCAAAGAAGGTAAGCCAGGGATTGCTGTAAAGATCAGGAGCTTTCATGAGACAGTTTCAATTTTCTGCTTGGAGCAGGGTAGGAAGGTTGGGGGAAGAGAGAAGCAGAGTAGGAGTTGTTGTTCCAGAATCACAGAATATTCTGAGTTGTAAGGGACACACCAGGATCATCAAAGCAATGCTTGAACATTTACAGAGACTCCAAATCTGTAACTTGGGTGCTCTGTCTCTCTGCTGGGAGCCTCCCAAAGCTCCTTCAGCCCCTCCCCAGCCCATGCACAGCAGCAGCAGCAGCACCTCTGCAGGCCCAGCAGGGCTCTCCTGAGCTGCCCTTGCCCACCTGCACACAGAGCCTACCCCAGCCAGGGCCCTGCACACAGGCAGGTTTCTGTAGGGCCGGGCTGAGGGCACACAGGGTGGGATGGGCTCTGTGAGCACTGGCAGGGACAAGGCAGCTGTCAGGAGGAAATGTCCAGGCCCAGGGAGATGCTGAGGGAAGGAGAGGGAGCTGAAGAGAGCAGTGCTGGGGGCAGGAGGGCACTGTTGGTGTGTGGGAGGTGCCGTGCACAGCTGGGCACAGGAACACTGTCCTGAGTGCCCGGCTGTCCCTGCCCTGCCCTCTCAGGCACAGCACCACAACATCTTCTCTTGTTTCTGCACTCCTCTGATATTGTCCCTGTTATCTGGGGCTCTCAGGGAGGCTCTGGCATTTGCAGCAGCTGAGTCAGGCACTGCCTTGGGATTCCTGCCAGGCAGGGGTGCCCACGGGAATGGGGTGTCATGGGAATGGGGTGTCCAAGCTTCCCTGGGACCTGTGGGGCCGTGGGCAAAGCAGTCCATGGCAAAGGGGAATGAGCTGAGCCTCCCTGCCTGAGATCCCATCATGGGCACCCCCGGGGATCTCCTTGCTGTGTCCTCCCAAGCTCTGAGCTGCCCTCCTGGGTGCAAATCTGTGCCAGAGCCTCTCGCAGTTCCCTGAATGTCCCACGGGGAAGGGCAGAGATGCCTCAGCTGAGGAAACGCTGTTGGGTTTGCCCAGGGCACCGTGAGTGTCCCTGGCAGAAGGGGGTGCTGAGACCTTGCTCAGAGCCCTTTAGAGAGGGTGAGACATTCAGGGATCCCTCTGCTCTGGGCAGGGTCTGGTTTATCCCAGGGTGACCTGGGAGTGTGATTGTGCTCTGATTGCAGCCAAAGGTGCAAACCCAGGGCAGTTGGGAACAAGCCCATGCAGCCCCTCACCTTGCCCTGAGCCACAGGGAATCCTTTGCCTCTCCCCTCTCTCAGTGGCAAACTGTGAGTGCAGCAGAAATGCTGGGGATTTCTGACCACAGAGAACCAGGAATGATGTGTGGGTAGGAAAAAATTAATAAAACTCCGTCCTGCCACTCATGTCTTGCAGAAATGGGAGTGCAACTGCTACCAATCCTTCCTGCATCAGGAGAGATTCCACTGACAAATCCTGAATATCCAGCCGTGTCCCTCTGCCACATGGCCACAAACCCAGGGCAGCACGGCAGGGGTGGCTCCTCGAGAGCCCCCACGCAGAGACCCGGCTGCTCCTGGCACACTCAGACAGCACAACTGGAGCTCAGGCAGGGACCTGGATGAAGGTTTTCCCAGAGCAGGAACAAGGGTGGGTGAGTCACAGCAGGACAGTCTGCAGGGAATGGCCCAGGTTTGGCTCAGAGCAGCCCGTCCTGACTTGTCACTGTCCTTTATCCTTGAACAGGTGCCCATGGCCAGAGACAGCAAATGTCCAACAGCAGCTCCATCAGCCACTTCCTCCTGCTGCCATTGGCAGACACGCGGCAGCTGCAGCTCCTGCACTTCTGCCTCTTCCTGGCCATCTCCCTGGCTGCCCTCCTGGGCAACGGCCTCATCATCAGCGCCGTAGCCTGCGGCCACCACCTGCACACCCCCATGTTCTTCTTCCTGCTCAACCTGGCCCTCAGCGACCTGGGCTCCATCTGCACCACTGTCCCCAAAGCCATGCACAATTCCCTCTGGGACACCAGGGACATCTCATACACAGGATGTGCTGCTCAGCTATTTCTATTTATCTTCTTCATTTCATCAGAGTATTTCCTCCTGACTGTGATGTGCTACGACCGCTACGTGTCCATCTGCAAACCCCTGCACTACGGGACCCTCCTGGGCAGCAGAGCTTGTGCCCACATGGCAGCAGCTGCCTGGGCCAGTGCCTTTCTCTATTCACTGGTACACACAGCCAATACATTTTCCCTGCCCCTGTGCCATGGCAATGCCCTGGGCCAGTTCTTCTGTGAAGTGCCCCAGATCCTCAAGCTCTCCTGCTCACAGTCCTACCTCAGGGAACTTGGGCTTCTTGCTATTAGTGTCTGTTTCTCCTTTGCCTGTTTTGTGTTCATAGTTTTCTCCTATGTGCAGATTTTCAGGGCTGTGCTGAGGATCCCCTCTGAGCAGGGACGGCACAAAGCCTTTTTCACGTGCCTCCCTCACCTGGCCGTGGTCTGCCTGTTTATTAGCACTGGCTTTTTTGCCTACCTGAAGCCCCCCTCCATCTCCTCCCAATCGCTGGATCTGGCACTGTCAGTTCTGTACTCGGTGGTGCCTCCAGCCCTGAACCCCCTCATCTACAGCCTGAGGAACCAGGAGCTCAAGGCTGCAGTGTGGAGACTGACCACTGGATGGTTTCAGAAACATTAAACAGCTTGCCAGTTTTTGCAAACCTCTTCTAACATAAATAATCTTTGATAGTTCTTGGTGGCTTGGTTGCTTTGTTCCTTTCATTCCTTTGTTTTACTTTTTAATATTGTCCACAAAGAAATCCCATTGTTTGTGTAATTTCTCATTTTTTTTCTTTCCACCTTTACTGTGGCCAACCCCTGAGTCATTGAGGAGCTCTGCTCTCAGTGGCATTGAATGAACCAAAGGAACTCCCAGCAGAGTTTTCACTGGAGATCCCCCGTTTTTTCCCTTCTCTGGAGCTGCAGCAGCAATGTCTGTGTGCAGAGCTGGGGGCAGATCAGGGCTGGCACAGCAGCTCTGCCCAGGAGCAGCAGCACTTGGTGTTGCCAGTGCTGCTCCCGTGCCACTGGCCCTCGTGCTGCCCTCCTGGCCCTGCTGTTGCTGTAGGGCCTGAGTGCTCTGGGGCTCGCTCCCAGCCCTGGGGGTGGCAGTGCCGGGGCTGCAGCAGGGACAGGCCATGGGCACTGCTGGGGCAGCGCTGACGCCTCAGGCCAGGGCCTGGGGGCTCCAGGCTCCTTGCCCAGGCTCTCTCAAGAACACGCCCAGGCCAATGCTCAGCACAGAAAAGCCCCGTCAGCAGCCCCAGGCTGGCCGTGGGCAGGCTGGGGACAAACAGCATGGCTGGGGCTCTGCAAGGTCCCTGGGGGAGACGGGAAGGAGCAGCAGAGCAGGGGCTGATCCATCCCCACTGTGCTGGACAGCCCAGGGCAGCGTCCCAGAGCGTCCTCATGCACCTGCCAACAACATCCCCCCTCTGCAGCCCTGGCCTCTCCCCAGCTCACAGAGCTGCTGCACCCTTGCAGGCACAGACACGGCAGCACTGGCTCACCAGCCCCTGTTTGCATTGCACAGAGCAGGCGTGAGCACCCCATGGTGTTGGTGTGGGGACATGAACCTGAGGGAGCACAAATGCCATCAGCCCCTGGGGGCCACCAAGGGCTGGGCAATGGCAGGGAAACCACTCAGGTTTGTCGTGGCCTCTGAAGTCAGCCAGAAAGTTTGTTCCCATCAGCTGTGAGTTTCCTGTCCCACTGCAGACATTGTTGCTCAGAGCCAGGGCTGCCTGGCAGCCACACCCAAAGAGCCCTGAGCATTTCCTTTGCTTCACCTTTGCTTTCTTTCCTCTTTCCTGCTCCACATTTCTTCCTCTTGCCCATCCCTGTCCCCTCCCCTGCAAACAGCCCATCCCTGTTTGCCCCTTCCTCTCTGGCCCCACTCCCCATTTCAGTTCCTGACTTGGCACCATGGGAACGTCCCTTGGGGAGCAGGATCATCCTACAAGTGCTTCAGGAATTGTCTGCAGGCTCCTGCAGTGCCTCCTGCTGTTCCCTGGCCAGAGGCACCACAGGCCAGGGGGCCACATCTGGGCTGGTGTGTCTGGGTGTGGGGCTCCCTGTTCTGGGGCAGTGAGGAGGAGCTGCAGAGGCTCTGCAGGACTGACAGGATGGGCTTTGGGGCCTGTGTGGAGAAGCTGAGGCACCTGGGCTGCTGGAGCTTCTGAAGAGGAGGCCCAGGGCTCATCCTGTAACTGCATCAAGGGTGCTCTCAGAGAATCACAGAATCAGCCAGGCTGGAAAAGACCTTGGAGATCATCAAGTCCAACCTGTGCCCTGACACCACCTTGTGTCCCCTGAGCCTCCTCTTCTCCAGGATAAACAACCCCAGCTCCCTCAGACACTCCTCACAGCACTTGTGTTCCACACCCCTCACCAGCCTTCTTGCCCTTCTCTGGACACGCTCCAGCCCCTCCATGTCCTTCCTAAATTGGGGGCCCAGAACTGGACACAGCACTCAAGGTGTGGCCTCACCAGTGCTGAGTGCAGGGGAAGAATCCCTGCCCTGGTCCTGCTGGCCACACCATTCCTGATCCAGGCCAGCTGCCATTGGCCTTCTTGGCCACGTGGGCACACTGCTGGCTCATGGCCATGGCCCTTCCCGCGTCCACCAGGCGGGTCACCAGGTCATACAAGGAGATCAGGTTGGTCAGGTAGGACTTGCCCCTCCTAAATCCACACTGGCTGGGTCTGAGCCATTGGCCATCCTGTAGGTGCCGTGTGATGGCACTCAAGGTGATCTGTTCCATAGCCTTGCCAGGCACTGAGGTCAGGCTCACAGGCCTGGAGTTCCCCAGATCCTCCTTCCAGCCCTTCTTGGGGATGGGGTCACATTGGCATCTCCAGTGTTCTGGGACCTCCCTGCTGAGCCAGGACTGATGAGAAATGATGGAGAGCAGCTTGGGGAGCTCATCCAGCAGCTCCCTCATCCCCCTAGGTTGGGTCCCGTCTGGTCCCAGAGACACCTGTGAGCATCTGAGTGGCTCAGCAGGCCCCCAGCTGCTTCCTCCTGGATTACAGGGGATCTGTTCTGCTCCCTGTTCCCATCTCCCAGCTCAGGAGAACACTTGTCCTGAGGATGACCTTTCTTATTCTTGAAAACTGAGGCAAACAAGGTGTTAAGGTCCTCAGCCTATTCCTCATCTTTAGTTACTATATTTTCCACTTCATCCAATAAAGAATAGAGGTTCTCCTTGTCTCACCTTTTGCTATTAATTTGTTTATAAAAACTTTTTTTGGCATTTTTCACAGAATTGACCAGGTTAAGCTCTAATTGAGCTATCACCTCTCTGCCTTTCTTTCTGCATGACCTCACAACATCCTTAAACACTTCCTGAGTTGCCTGACCTTTTTTCTCATGAGTTCCCACAAAAGCTCCATGCCAAGTCAGGTCAGTCGTTTTCCTCACTGGCTCATCTTTTGGCACACTGGGATAGGCTGCACCTTCCCCCTTAAGATTACTTTATTGAAGTGTGTCCATCCTTCCTGGATGCCTTTGTTTTTAAGGGCTGTTTCCCAAGGTACTCTCCAAATCAGCATTCTGAATAGGCCAAAGTCTGCCCTCCGTAATTCCAGTTCAGAAGTTCTGTTCATGCCCCTCCTTCTTTCACAGAATATCTAAAACTCAATGATTTCATGGTCACTGTACCCCAGACAGCCTCCGACCATCACATCTCCCACCAGCCCTTCTGTTTGGGAACAGCAGGAGACAGAGCTTTCCTTGGCAGTGGGAATGTCACCAAAAATTCAGTAAAATAAAAACTCCTTAACACCAATGCAGCATTAAGAAGCAGCATTCTTTATTTGGCCAGATGCACAGGGGATGGCTCCTCCCAAAGCTGTGCATGCTGAGAACAGGAGAGTTTCTGTTTATATTCTGTATTTTGCACACATATTCATTGATTGTCCTGCACTAAACATACATATGAGAATCATTTCCCCACAATCATTATCGTATTTCCCCTCCCCTTTACACACGTGTTCTTCTGTCCTGGGGGTCTCTCTGGTGGTCCCTGGTGGTCGTGGACCCCAGTGTTCCAGTGGGCCTGGCTGAGGTGGCAGGACACTGAGGCTGCTGAACTTCCAGTTCCCCTTCTCACACAATGGGCATTGTGTGCTTTCCATGGGCCAGTGGTTTTGGAGAACAAGCATTGTGGGAGCTCAGCAGGTGTAGGCAATTTATCATCTGGTAACAAGAGGTCACAGAGTGGGCTGTGACATCACAGAGTGGGCTGTGACATCCCAGAGTGGGTGATGTGAGGTGAAGTGTACGAGCAGCTATGACATCATAGGCCATATCTGTGACATCACAGAGCTGGCTGTGACATCACAAGGCAAAGCTCTGAAATCATAGAGCAGACTATGACATCACAGAGAAGGCTGTGACATTACAGAGTTGGCTATGTGGCCTCAGATTATGGGCTCTGACATCACAGAGTTGGCTGTGACATCACTGAGCAGGTTGTGACATCATCAAGCAGACTGTGACATCATAGTGTGGCTGTGTGACATCACAGAGCAGGCTGTGACATCACAGTGGAGCTGTGTGACATCCCAGCAGGGCTGTGTGAGGTCACTGGGTTGGTCACTCTGCCCCAGCTCCCCCTCACAGTTTCCCCAGACAAGTCCAATGCTGTCCATGCCCAGTGGGGTCCCCTGTCCCCCGGGATCCCCCTGGCCCACCTGGAGCCACAGCCTCCACCAAAGGATGTTCCACAAGATCCACCCCAGAGCCTGACACAGGGACAAGGGGCCAGGGCTGTGTGACCAGGACATCAAGGATGTGGATTATCCAGGTCACTGGGGCCTGGTTTGGGCTCCCCAGGGCAGGAAAGATGTCTGGCAGCTGGAGCAGGGTTAGGGAAGGGCCTCCACAGTGGGGCTGGAGCCCTTTGGCTGTGAGGAGAGGCTGAGGGAGCTGGGCTTGTCCAGCCTGGAGCAGGGAAGGCTGAGGAACCCCTCATCCCAGCCAGGACATGAGGAGATAAAATGAGCCAGGCTGGTTTCAGCATTTCCCAAACAATGAAAGACACGTGATTCCCCTCCTTCTCTATCCAACACTGACAGCTTTGCAAATAGAGCACTGTTTGAGCTGTTTTACCCCCATGCCAGGCAAAGCATCCTGATACAACTCCATTATTGTGTTCATATCTATCACAGAATCATGTCTTTTGTACAGAATTTTGTACAAAATTCTTTGTGGATGGTAGACATGTCAGATGCTGCTGAGATGTCTGATATTGTTGCGGGAAGAGTTTTAATGTTTATTAAATTTTTTCATACTTGCATTTTTTTATGTTGGCCATGAAGAGAAACCTTTCTGTGCCTCTGAGTCTCTCCAGTTTCTGACCCCAAAGGACACAAACCTGATGAGTTGTGGTTCCCACTCCAGTGGTGGCACTTGCACCTCCCTCCATACCCAGAGCAGAGCTCCCTTGTCCCAGAAAGTCCCCGGCAATGCAGGGATGAAGGGAACAGGACAGGCTGTGGGGATCAGGGGCAGGGCACGGCCAGGGATTTGGGGTGGTTGTGAGGCCAGGGCAGGAGCCGGCCCTTGGCCTTGGTGAAGCTCATCCAATTGTCCTGGGCCCATGGCTGCAGCCTGTGCAGATCCCTCTGCAGAGCTTCCTGCCCTCCAGCACAGCCACACTCCCACCCAGCTTGGGCTCACCTGGCAACTGACTGAGGCTGCCCTCCATGCCCTCGTCCAGATCAGCAATAAAGAGATTGAACTGAGCTGGCCCCAATCCTGAGCCCTGGGGACAGCCCTGGATGTGACTCCATTCCCCAGCACTCCTTGGGCTGGACTTGTGCTTTTTATGGAGCTGTGCCTTGCCTTGGTTTTGTTTGCTGACAAGAAATGAACATCCCTGTGTGTCTCAGGCAGCTCCTTCTGCAAGGAAAGCAGGTGGGAGTTGGTGGCAAGGAGCTGAAAGCTGCAGGCCCAGCCTGGAGTGGAGGAAGCTCAGATTTGCACAAGGCTGCTCGGAGTGCCAGGGCTTGGATGAGGGAAATGGTGGGGTGGGGGTAGGGACAAAATCTGCTTGATTGTCAGCCATTAAGGGTCTTGATTTTCATATCAGTTCAGACTGCATTAGGAGGGATCCAGGATCAATATCAATTGGGGATTGCTGATGTCAGCCTATAAACTGGAAAAGAATAATCAGGGAAAAAAGATCTTCTCTCATTCTTTTTAAAAAGTAATATATTCACTTTGAACACACTTCTGGAATCTCTCTAATTAACCCCAAAAGAATTGAAGACCTCAATGATTCCCAGAGGCTTGGCTTGTTAGGGTGTTGTGAAATGTTAATGAGCCCTCAGGCACTGAATTCCTGAAGTGAAGAGCTGGAGGCTGAACAAGCCTCTGGAGAGGGAAAATTCAGCAACAACCTCCAAGTGTCTGAGGATGTCAGCAGCCCCCACTGAGGCCATCCCTGCCCAGAGACCGTGGGGGCAATGAGCAGACAAGGAGAGCATCCCTGGGGCTGGGCAAGCAGGAGCTCAGAGGCAGCACGGGCTCCAGCTGGGAAATGGACTCTGGAATGGGGCTGTGAAAGCCCTGCCTGGGCTTGGCCAAGCAGCACAGCCAAGCCCTGAGCCCATCCCCTGGGAATGGGCATCGGGGGCCTCACAGGATGCTGGTGGCTGTCCCGGAGCAGGGGGATGTGGGCTGTGGGATGGTGAGGGCAGGAGAGCAGCAGGAGCCCTGCAAAGCTCTGGGGGCTGCGGGAGGAGGCCACAAGCCCTGGGGCTGCCAGGAACTGGTGTCTCCTCATGGGCCTCAGTGCCAGGGACAGCAGCCACAGCCAGGGGACACAAATCTCATTGCTGTTGGCAGGGGGTGCTCCCAGCCCCCCAAGGCCTTTGCTCACCCCCACTGCAGCTCTCCTAGCCTGGCCTGGGCCTGTGCTGCTTCCCTTGCAGACTTTCCCCAGTGCCCCATTTCCCCACCTCCCTCTGACCCTGGGAGCTCCCAAAGCTTTCCTGATGTCCCTCTGTCCTCCCTCGCTGTTGCTTCAAACAAAAAGCTGTGTTTGGCTGAGGAATGGCCAATTCCTGTGGGATTCCCAACTCCTGCCTTCTTCCCACACCCTGCTCAAGCTCCTGTGGCCCCCAACCTGTCCCAGGCACAGCCTTGCTTGGATCTGCTCCTTCTGTGCCTCTCCCAGCACTGAAATCCATGTCCCATGTGCAGCCGTGCAGAGCAGCCCAGTGCTGTGTGGGCCTGCAGCAGGAACTGGAGGCACTGGAGCTCAGGGACAGCCACTGTGTGTCTGCAATGCTCAGGAGATGCTCAGCTCGGGCAGCTCGTGCAGCCCCAGGGCCAGCCCCGCTGCCCAGCACAGCAGCAGAGAGTTGGCCCCGCGGCTCCTCAGGCAGCTCCTGCTGGCCCAGGGCCAGGGCAGCCTCTTGCCAGGGCTCCTGTGCACAGCCACGGGCTCCTGCTCTGCTCCTGCCACATGCCAGCTGCCCACAGAGCCTTGGCCAGGGGAACACGTCTGTGCTGGCCTGAGCAGCCATTGCTGCAGCGCTGTCCCTGCAGAGACAGAGAAGGGCCCAGGAAGTCTCTTGGACACTCAGGGCAGAGCAGGACACTTTATTTTTCCACAATGCACAGTGATCATGGCTCCTCAATATCTCTGCCAAACACAAGCATGGTAGATACTGATGTAGCACCACTGTGACTAATGGCATTCCTGTATGGAAAATTTTATTTAAAAAAAAAAGGAAAAATAGAATACACCAAATATAACAAGAGAAAGCACACATGGCACAAAGCAGTCTGGGCCTGGAATGAGTTACATTCTGAATGCTATGCAGAAGCAAACAGGCTCTTTATTGTTTCTGAAAAGCACAGAGTGGTCATTTTCCTCAGGGCACCCTTGAGCTCCTGGTTCCTCAGGCTGTAGATGAGGGGTTCAGGGCTGGAGGCAGCACCGAGTACAGAACTGACAGTGCCAGACCCAGGGATGGGGACCAGGGTGGCACAGGTGACCTTTAGGCTTTGCAGGGCCCAGGCACAGCGGCTGTGCCAGAGTCAGTGCTGAGGTCACTCTGTGGGCTGGAGCAGAGCCCAGCCAGAAATCCCCCCCTGGGCCAGCATCTCTGCAGGGGTGGCCACCAGGCCGGGTTGCCAAGGGAGGCTTCTGGCCATGGCCTGGGAGCAGCTGCTGCTGCCAAGGTGCCTTTGGTGTCTCAGCTCTCCCTGGCACAGCTCCCACCACGGCACTCTGCACTTGTGCCTGAGGCCTTCCCTGTGCTGGGGCTGGCCTGGGGCTTTTCCTGCAGTGGGATCTGCCCTGGTCCTGGCACAGGAAAGGCAGCTCCTGCTGGAGCAGGAGGCTCTGCCTGCAATGGGCTCAAACAACTCCAACAAGGCCCTGTTTGCAAAGCCCCAGTGGGAAATGAAGAGGGGGGGTCATTGCTGCTTTTGGGGTGAATAATGCTGAAACCAGCCTGACTCCTCCATCCCAAAGTTCAACATCCTGAGAGGGAGCTGAAGCTGTGGCAGAGCTGGTAGAATCCCTGGAGAAAGGAACAACCAAGGGACACCACTGAGAACTTCTGCAGAGCTGCTGAGCTGGCACAGCCTGGGCACATCTGACTGACAGGGCAGCACTTCAGGCTGTAAAAGCCCCATCCCAAATTTTAATGGCAGCATCTCCTGACATTTCCCTTCTTCTGGGGGGTGTGTGGAGATTCCTCCCTGGAGTGGAGACACCCCTCAAGGTCACTGCTCAAGGCTGAGCCAAAGACATTTGCCCATGGTCGTTGGTCTGGGGGAGTGACACCCATCTCTACTTAATAACTGGTTTTGCTTTAATACAATTGCTTCAAAATTACTTCTTCGAGCACTATATAAAAATAGATGTTACAGCCCCTATACTGTGCAGTAAATAATTCTGATGATGATCTTTGTCTAATCATGATCATAATCTGTCATATCTATATTTATAGAAATACTTCTGTTTTGCCATCCTTCATGTTGTGGGACAAAGTTGTACAAAGGTTCAATTCCACCAGTCAAATCCTTTACACAGAAACCCTTGACAAAGTCTGGGTCTGGGATTGGATCCAGCTGCTCCCAGGCTCCTCTCACAGGAGTTTAGAAAGCCTGGGGGTGCTGGTTTGGGGGAGCTTGGGGGTGTAATTGGGGTGTTGGGGGTCCTTTCTGCCCCTCGTGACCCAACAGGAGCTTCTGTGATAAACTTTGCCTGAAGCTCCCACTGTGCCCATGAGAGGAACCCCTGTGAGTGTCTGTGACATCCCAGCTCTTTGGCAGCCTGGGGACTCCTGGGATGTCCCCATGGAGCCCCTGGGAGTGTCTGTGACATCCCAGCTCTTTGGCAGCCGGGGGACTCCTGGGATGTCCCCATGGAGCCCTGGGAGTGTCTGTGACCTCACTGTTCCTTAGGAGCACAGGGATGTCACCACTGCCCTCCTTCCTGTCACTGCCTGTGACAAGTTGGCTCCTTGGCAGTGCAGAGACCCCTCTGTTGTCACTGTGGGACCCTGGGACTGTCTGTGACCTCACGGCCCTTAGGAAGGTGAAGAACCCCTGGGATGTCACATGGAGCCCTGTGACTGTCTGTGACCTCACAGCTCTTCAGCAGCCCAGAGAGCCTTGGGGTGTCACCGTGGAGCCCCTGGGTGTGTCTGTGACCTCTCTGCTTCTGAGCAGGCTGGAGACAACTGAGATGTCACCGTGGAGCCCCTGTGACTGCACGTGAGCTCAGAGCTCTTTAGCAGCCTGGAAACCCCTGGAATCTGTTCATTCCTGCTCTGCTGAGGATGGATCCTCAGCAACCTGGAGGTTCCTGATGAATTTGACTTCTCCAGAGGCTTGTTCAGTCTTCAGCTCTTCAGTTCAGGAACTCAGTGTCAAAGGCTCATTAATATTAGAAATCACTCCAATAAGACAAGCCTTTGGGAATAATTTAATTTTAAGTCTTCAAATCTTTTGGGGCTAATTAGACAGATTTCAGAAGTGTATTCAAAGTGAATATACTAAATTGCAAAAAAAAATGCAGGGATGTTTTTTAGTTTTGTTTTCCTGTTTATATATAGATTGATATCAGCCCCTCAGCCTTCTCTTCTCCAGGCTGGACAAGCCCAGCTCCCTCAGCCTCTCCTCACAGCCAAAGGGCTCCAGCCCCACTGTGGAGGCCCTTCCCTAACCCTGCTCCAGCTGCCAGACATCTTTCCTGCCCTGGGGAGCCCAAACCAGGCCCCAGTGACCTGGATAATCCACATCCTTGATGTCCTGGTCACACAGCCCTGGCCCCTTGTCCCTGTGTCAGGCTCTGGGGTGGATCTTGTGGAACATCCTTTGGTGGAGGCTGTGGCTCCAGGTGGGCCGGGGGGATCCCGGGGGACAGGGGACCCCGCTGGGCATGGACAGCATTGGACTTCTCTGGGGAAACTGTGAGGGGGAGCTGGGGCAGAGTGACCAACCCAGTGACCTCACACAGCCCTGCTGGGATGTCACACAGCTCCACTGTGATGTCACAGCCTGCTCTGTGATTTCAACCAATTCTCTGATGTCACACAGATGGTCTCTGATATCCCAACCCACTCTGTGGTATCACACAACCACCCTGTGATGTCAGACCTCTGCCCTGTGATGTCACAGATACAGCCTATGATATCACAGCTGCTCAATGACCTCACATCACCCACTCTGGGATGTCACACCCCACTCTGTGACCTTATGTTGCCAAATGATGAATTGCCTACACCTGCTGAGCTCACACAATGCTTGTTCTCCAAAACCACTGGCCCATGGAAAGCACACAATGCCCATTGTGTGAGAAAGGGAACTGGAAGTTCAGCAGCCTCAGTGTCCTGCCACCTCAGCCAGGCCCACTGGAACATTGGGGTCCACGACCACCAGAGAGACCCCCAGGGCAGAAGAATGCGTGTGTAAAGGGGAGGAGAAATATGTTAATGATTGTGGGGAAATGATTCTCATATGTATGTTTAGTGCAGGACAATCAATGAATATGTGTGCAAAATACAGAATATAAACAGAAACTCTCCTGTGCTCAGCATGCACAGCTTTGGGAGGAGCCATCCCCTGTGCATCTGGCCAAATAAAGAATGCTGCTTCTTAATGCTGCATTGGTGTTAAGGAGTTTTTATTTTACTGAATTTTTGGTGACACTCCCACAGCCAAGGAAAGCTCTGTCTCC